>BJBW01002630.1:35527-112296 GCA_004320125.1 Scolopax mira | reverse complement strand
TTTTTGGCAGGACTTCTGGCGCTGAGGCCTCTCCCCTCTCCCCTGTTCCTTTGTGGCTTGGCCGGTGGTAGTCGCGGGGCTCGCGGAAGGGTGCAGCATCCCAAGCCCCGTGGTGATGTCTCCTCCGAGCTCCGGCCGGGTGGAGTGTTGCTGGCAGCATGTGGGGACAGGGAGCAGGCAGGGAAAGGTTCCTGCCCGCCTGGGAGAGCCAAGGAACAGCTCAGAGGAAAAACTGAGGCTGCTTTCTTTGGTAAGGGGGAAGTTGGCAGGGACCAGGAGCAGCTCGGAGGAGGAGAGCTGATCTTCTCCCCGTTAAAGGACAAGTCTGAGAGTGCAAAGCTGTTCCCCTGCAGGTCTGGGCAGACTTTTGTGCTTCCTTTTAGCTCTGTATAATGGGCAGCCAGTGAGAGCTGCTTACAGCACTCTCAAGTATTTAAGCTTGAACTGGAGGGTTCATAATGTTTCAGCTTAATGCTGCACAGAGCAAATGCACTTCTTTAAGGCTCAGGGTGCTTTTAAAGATCATTTTCTTTGTAAAAAAAAAAAAAAAAGAGCATCTTTATGTCTTTGTATGCCACTTCTCTGGATCTAGAGACAAATTCCTGTGTGTTTCTGCCCCTTTGGAAGACCAGAGAATGGTGGAATTATGCCCAATATGGACTCGGGAGGGTCAAGTAGCAGAGGAAGGTGGGGGAACTGCAGAGCGTCCAAAGAGGTATTTGTGTCCAGAACTCAAAGGTAGCACGGCCTTGAAGAGAAGCCTCTGTGCAGGGGAGAGAGGGGGAGAAATAGCTCGAGAGGGGCTCTGAATGCTGAATGTCACAAAACAATGGAGCTCTGTGAAATGCTGCAGGCAGTGACTTGAGCTGGGGTGAACGCAGCCGGCTCAGCAAACGCTGGGCTGTCCCCCATTGCTGCCCCTTCTTCTCAGACAAGGGGTGTAGGAAAAAAGCAGGGAGAAATATGTCTCTTCACACTCTGGGCTGCTTCACGGACATGACAAAATCCAGTGGTTCGGTTTCACTGGTAGGTGAGTTCCACCGTGAGCTCGGGATGAGCTGACCCCAGGCGTTTCGGAACCTGCAGTGCCAGCTCTCCATGCTGGGTGTGTGGTAATGATGTCTTCCCGGGTGTGGGAAGCTGCTGTTTGGGCAGGCACAGTCACTCCCACACATCTGTCAGGCAGTAGCGGCTGCCCAGAACTTGCTGGACCTCTCCAGATTAATTCCTGGTGGCAGAAGGCAGGTTTGGGTGGGCAGGGACACGGTTCCTGCTGTGCCAGGAGTCTCTGTCGCAGCAGATCGTCATAGCACAGAGGACGAGGTGCAGAGAGAATGGAGAGGGGAAGCTGGGGCTTGGGAGAGCAAGTTGGAGGCTTGTGGCAAACTGGTTTGAGGTTGGACATGCCTGGGAGGCAGGTTGCAGTAGGGTCAGTAGTGCTGGAGCTGAGCCTGACACGCACAAGCAATTGCTTTAGCCAAAATGCCACCTCACGGTGGTTGGGACAATAAGCATTGTCTTTGCAAGCCCATATTCAGTGAAAGGGTCTTGTAGGAGAGGTGTGAAAACCCAAACTGCTGCTTCAGTTGAAACGTGGTTTACTTTTGGTTTAGCTTTATGTTTGTCTTCAAGGGTTTGGCTTTGTGTTCCTGAATTTTTCAAAGAGGGTCTGGTTCACTAAATTGCTGCAAAGGGGTTTGGCTACCCCTAGGTGACTGCAGGTGTCATCCAGTGCTGCTGTAGGCCACATCTCCCATCCAGAAGGACCTCTCTTTTAGATGTCCCATGTTCTGTGCATTAATGTCAGCAGTGATTTCTTGCTACTGTTTCTCTTCCAGACGTTATCCACGCAAATCATCTTCATGCAGTGGATATCACCTCAAGCAGCTTCCGTCTGGTGTGGCCTGAACTCCTCTCCCAAGAAACTGGCTACTACACCATAGAGTATGGCCCCACGGATGATCTAGCAAGAAAGAGGACAAAGCAAGTGCCAGGGGCTCACACCAGCCTTGTGCTCAGCAACCTTGCACCAGAAACTACTTACGAGGTGGCACTCATTCCTGAATCCAACGTCCACTACTTCCCTCCCCAGACAACCAGGGTTACTACACTGGCAGGTAAAACATGCACAGTTGTGTCTAAGGGGGGGTTGTCTCCACCCTGCTGAGCCTCAAAGCAAAGGGGACAGCCCTTGGTCTGCATCCCACAGCCTCGTAGTCTGGTTGGAGGAGGCAGATGGTTGTGGTCAAGAGAGAATGTAGTGAGCTGGCAGCTCCTTCCTCAGAGAGATGTCCTGGACTGCCCAGAACAGGGGGTCAGGTCTGATGGGAATAAAGATGCCCTTTAATTAAAGGCATCTTAAGAATCTCTAAGAATCTGGAGGGAAGCAGAGCCCACTGCCCTGGGAGAAGGCAGCAAGAGGTGCAGCTTGCAAGTATTTAACAGGGCTGAGGTGTAGAGCCCGCTGTGAGTAAAGCACAAGCTGCTGCTCTTACTCACTGGCCCAGCATGATGGTGAGACAGAAGCAGTGCTGCCATGGGTGGGTGGGTGCAAAAAGGGAATTTTGACCTTCATAGCTTAAACAGCTGCTATGGGAAGGAGAATATCCCTGGCTCCTACCTGAAGCTGCAGGTGCAGCTGGAGGAGAGCAATGTTCTTGAAGGAGCTTCATGCTGCTTCTCCAGGCAGGTGGATCCACTGCTGGGGAACCCCTGTGTAAGAAAGAAGGAGATGGGGAACGCTCAGAGCAGAGGCTAGCCCCTCTGTGCAGACTGGTCATTTGGGCCACAAGAATAACTCGGATTTATGCTGGAGAGCAACATGCAAAAAAGTGGCCAACTGAAAATCTGAGCCGGGGTGACAAAGTCAGGATGAACTTGCATCCAGTATTAATCTTCTGCATGCAAGAACAGTCTGGTCTGGTTTCAGCTGCACAAGTATAGAAACCATTTCCTTAGGGCTGAGCTGGGTTGTGCTGAATAACTATCACCATCCACTTACTGGATGGATCTCCTTCCACTTCCTGGAAGCCAAATATGGTGCAGGTCAGTTATGCTCCTCTGACAGTGTTCTTATGCCTTAAATTACACACTCACACCTTTTTATGTTGCTTTCAGAGGAAGTAAGCCCAGCTCAGGTTCTCATCTCGGAGTCTGGGCCACACAGCTTCCACGTTAGTTGGGGTCCTACACTGGAGAGTGTGGTGGGCTATCAGATCCTGTACGGACCACTCCCTGGGAACTCGGTGAAGCTGCTGGAGGTGGATGGCAAGCACAACAGCACCACGGTGGAGAATCTGGCATCCAATACAACCTATCTAGTGACAGTGACTGCCCTCTACAAATCAGGGAAGGAGAAGTCCCTGTCAGCTAAAGCATGCACTCAGGAAGGTGAGTGAGCAGAGCCCTGCTGATAGGAAACTCTGGGGGAACAAGGAGTCTCTGGTTTCTTCTCACAGATCCATCTGCCTCTAGGTGAAACCAGAGAACTCAGCCCAGTTACTGGGGAGGGATGAGAGAAGGGGAAAGCTGCAGCTTCTGATGAACAGCACTTCTATGCCATCAGGATGTAGTGGATGTATAAGGCATAGGACTGAAAGAAAATCAGATACACACAACATGAGTGCAGTCACGAGGTGTGTGCTGCCAAGCTGCAGGTGCAGGCACGAGCAGAATGGACTTGGAGATCCCTGGATCTCCATAAACAAGAAAGAAAACTGCCTTTCCCTCCCACCTCCTCAGCGTCTCTTCTTTGGCGTGCCTGGGCACCTGAGGGGTAGAAATTTCACCAGCAGAAGCTTATGCTCTGAAGAGGTACCTGTAAAGATATCATAGGAGGCAAAATCTCTCTCTTATTGGAACTCAGGAGTGAGGAGCTCTGAGAATGACAGCAGCTGAGGGTAAGGGAGGTGGCCAGCCAGCATTTAACAGTGCCACCAAAAGTGTTTAGTGGTGGTACCAGGACAAAATTAAGGACTAATTAGGCTGAGTTCCTCCAATGCAGATGTGTAGATGTGCTATTGCGTGTCCACAGCAGAGAAAGACCAGGCTGGATGGCAACCCTGTTTCAGCAATCCCCTCCAGAGGAGCAAGGAGCTGGGTGGTACTAATGGCCTCCAGTAACATGAATCTTCTTTCTCTAGAGGGCTCCAAAGTGAGGCACCTTCGCTTTGAAGACATGGGCCCCAACACCCTGAAGGCCTCCTGGGACTCCGCTGATGGCAAAGTCCTCGGTTACAGAGTCAGATGCCGGCGGCAAATTGGCCCTTCCTCTGTCCTCAGCGTTTCGCCGCAGATCCACAGCGTGCTCCTCACGGACCTGGCTTCAGGCACCACGAACAAAGTGTGCGTGAAGCCCGTGTACAAGAACCAGCCAGGCAAGAGGCTGTGCCGCATGGTGCACATGCAGCCAGGTGAGCTGGGACCCGAGGCAGAGTCCTGGGGTGCTTTAGCCAAGGGAAAGCCCTCTGTGTTGGCTGAAATACCCCCTGCTCATCAGCAAGCCTGACATTAGGGCTTCACCACAGCTACCAGCCCAAAAGGTACTGTCCAAAGATAGGCTCTTTTCCCCATTTTTAAGAGCGATGCTCCTCCTAGTGGTGTTATGTTTGCAGGTGGGAGGAAAAGTGTGCAGTGGAGACAGTCCTGTGGCTACTTGGGGATTAGAAGGGCGGGAGGGCTGCTAACAGCTGGCATGGGTGCTGGAAACGTTCTTTAAAAGTCATTTGAAGCCTTGGCTACTCCACTTTTCAACGTGGCAAAGTATTAAACCCAGCTGCTAAGGCACAACGCATCTGCTTCCCTCCTTCCACTGCCCAGACGCCACTTTCGGTCAGGAAACACAAAGGGATCCTTGTGGAGAAAGAGCTAAAAAGCAGCTGTGTGACAGTGCAGAAACAGAGCCTTTCTCCCAGCAAGGAGGGGGGCAGCGAGTGTGCCCACAGGGAGGAGATCTTTGACTCATCAGATTCGGAGAACTGGTGGATAAAGCTGACATGATACTTTTTTTGTCCTTCCCAGCTACAGAAGCCCAAGGGTATAAGCACAGACAGAGAGCGTGACAGACTCTGGAGTCAACTGGTTCCCGGCAGAGCAAGGAATCTTGCTTGGACAAAGACTTGGACAAAAAAAGGAGGGATGAGAGGAGGAAATCAGAAAGCTCACAGATCATCTCCCAGCCTGCACTGTCCCTGGAGGTTGTCAAGCCACAAGGCTGTCCTCAGCCAAGTTCTCCCAAAGCCTAAAGATGTGGCTTGGCTGGATGGAACACCCAACCCGACTAATAGATCCCACATCTGTACCCTCTTTTATATAAACATCCCTGACAAATAACAAACCAAAGGCGAAGTGATGAGTCCTCACTCCTGCTTGCTTACTGCCTGTTCTCTATTTATTAAATGTTGATAGAGTTGTGGTTTTGCAGCTTATGAGCGTGTTCAGTACTTGGCTGTTTGCTGCTCTGGCCTTTCCGGGCACCTGCACTCAGAAAAAAAAGAAAAAAAAAAAGATAATGTGCGACCAAAGCCATTCCTGCAGCCACTGAAACTGATACACCTGACAGAGGGCAGCTTTCCTCCGGCTCACCCAGTGTACTCAGCTGGTAGCTCAAATTAGGCAATCCAAAAGTTTAGCAGCTCAGGGATGGAAGGGAAAAGCATTAGGGAGAAAGAAGAATCAGCACAAAAATATGCAGCTTGCAGGGGAGGTTGGGTCAAAGCCACCAGGATTTCTGAGAAGAGGAGGAAAAGAGGTCATTAAACCACTTGGCCTTTGGCCAGGACGTGGCGACGCTTTATGAAAAGACATCCTGCCTCTTATAAAGCGCGGGGGCAGTGCAGTGTTCCCAGATGGTCTCTGGTTTATGGCAGAGCGTGGTCGGTGAACTCTGAGGGTAGGGAAGGGTAGGGCTGTGCCAGGTCAGGGCTGAGGAGCACAGGGCGCCCCAGCAGGAACACTTGCCCACTGTCTGCCTGCTGACTTCTCGAGTCTCACCAACACTCTTCCATTCTCCCCCTGGCACTGGCGTTAAAGTCATCTGCTGTGATGACCGACAGATCCCAGCTGGACTTCCAAAGGGCTCAATTCCCCTAAGTCATTTCCCTTGGGATCAATCTGAGAGAACAGGAAACTCTAAAACCTGGGAATTGGCTTCCCCAGCAGGTTATTCCAGAGCTCTCAGCTGAGCTCAAGGAGTTAAGGTTAAGGTAAGGGTTAAGTCAAGAAAAGCCAGGCAGGAAGACCATCTAAAGCAGTTATTGCTGTCTCTCCTTCAAAGACCTCCTTCTGCCTAGGTCATGACCCTAGATTGTGACCACTGCATTGCTGTGTGTACTTGTCACCAGACTCACCGGACTGGGCGTGAGTTCTGCTGGCAGAGAGGCTATATGGAGATTAATTAGCCCATTCTGTGACTAATGATGGGCAGTTAAGTCTACAGCACTATCATTCCAGGTTCTATCCTCTGCACTCTGAAAACACCTAGCACATCTTTAGTGTCATGTCCTGGGCTTCCACCCAGCCCTAAGCTTGAGCTACACTTAAAAGATTTTTAGGGGAGAAGAGTTTAAATTTGATTCATTCCCTTTGGCCCTAGGCTTGAATTTGCTGTCACTAAGCTACTCTTTGGAAAGTGTAGCTGGAAGAAAAAACACTTAAAAACCTAGTGACAAAGCCATTAGAGCGGTATGGTTCCAAAATTCAGGGCTTAGGGCTGTAAAGAAATGTATACACTTTTCTGGTAACAAACCCCATTGTCAGTGGGAACACCTTCCTTCAGTAATGCTTGCTCTATTTTAAACTTATTGCTTAATGTGAGGAACTTTGTTTTTAAAGCTGTGCTGTATGTTGGAGACCCCTGTGCAGTGTTGCTCCATTAGCTCTGCTTATGGACTCTTTAAACCAGCTCCATTTGGAGCCAAGAACTTTGTCACTGACCTTGTTTCCCCAGTGCCGAATTTGTCACGTATATGTTTATGGAGCATTTCCCCTGGGCTGTCGTCTTGTAGGGCAGGAAGGGAGAGGAGGGAGGTGAGTCATTCATTAACTCGATAAGAAGGTTTCATGTGATTTGTGTTCTCCTTTGGAATGTGCTTTTGTGACTGATTAATGTTAATGGAGCCTCTGTGCTGACGGGGGAAGATCAAGCCTCTGGAATCTCTCATGCAATAAGATAATCTCATTCATTCTTGCTGTAGGGCAGAAATTAATTTTGCACAATCCCCTGCATAGTTTACTAATACATTAACGTGTCATTCCCTCCCCCCTCCCAATTGTAATGCATCCTTTTGAAGACAATTAAATATACAATACAAGAGCTATTGGATGATTACTTTGTTCTTGATGGCACTAAGGGCAAACCTGTTAACTGCTTTTCTTCTAGTGAGAGGTATGGGTTGAAAAGCTGGTATTTGTCTCTATTTTAAATGGCTGAAAAGTAAGCATTCCACTCGTGACTTCACATGGAACTTTAATTCCCCCAAAAAATGTTTCAGAAATTATAGAATGGTTTGGGTTGGAAGTACAAACATTGCCTAGCTTCAATTAAAACAATATGGATTACTGACATTCCTGTCACACAGCAATCACTAGAAAGAAAATTAACTCTTTCCCAGCTGAAACCTGGGACAATTCTACATTTTACACAGTTCCAGGCTCCAGGATTTTACATAGAATCAGAGAATTGTCAAGGTTGGAAGGGACCTTTAACATCACCAGGTCCAGCTGTTAACGCTGACAAACCCACCACTAACCCATGTCCCTCAGCCCATGTCTGCCCGGCTTTCAAATACCTCCAGGGATGGTGACTCCACCATTTCCCTGGGCAGCCTCTTCAAAGGCTTAACAATCCTTTAGGTGAAGAAATTTTTCCTAATATCCATCCTAAACCTCCCCTGGTGCAACTTGAGGCTGTTTCCTCTTGCTACATCCCTCCTTTCAGGGAGTTGTAGAGGGATAAGGTCACCCCTCAGCCTCCTCTTCTCCAGGCTGAACACCCCCAGCTCCTTCAGCATCTCCTCACAAGACTTGTGAGCTTTAGTGAGTTTTCTGCGTTTTACAGACATTTTCCTTCTTTTTTTTTTTTTTTTCTCTTGATCCCCTTTTTTAGCTGCTTCATGGGTCTCCCCCGCGTGACGAGCCGTTTGAGCGGGAGCAGATTTTCAGGCGAAAAACACCTTTTCCAGCGAACAGGCGCGTTCATTTCTCCTCGCTCGGTCCTTAGCAACGCGGCCGCCCTCCCGTTGCTATGGCCCCGCCCCGACCCATTTTGTCCCTCTCCGCTCCCCGTCTCCAGCCCGCAGGTCCCGCCCACCCTTCCCCACTCCAGCCAATCGCATTCCCTTCTACGGCCGAGCCCGCCGCTTCGTTCCGACAATCAGAAGAGGGCCCGGGCGGGGGTTTTGTAACGTCATTCACGCGACTGCACCCGGCCCAATGGGAGGTGGTAACGTCACTGCCGCGCGTCCGCCGCGTGTGTGTGTGCGTGCGTGAGGGCGGGCGGGCGTGCTGCCGGCAGCGCCGTCATGTCCTGGCTCTTCGGGCTGAACCGCGGCGCGGCCCCCGCAGGAGGCGGCGGGGACGCGGCGTCCGGCGCGGCCGGGGCCGGGCTTTCCCTCCCGCCGGTCCCGGGAGCCGGTGGGGGAGGCGCGGCGGGGGGTGCTGGCGACCGCCAACCGCCCAAGGACAAATGGAGCAACTTCGACCCCACGGGCCTAGAGCGGGCGGCCAAGGCGGCGCGGGAGCTGGACGCCTCCCGTGCGTGAGGGGACGGGGCGGAAGGTGGCGGCGGCGGCCCTCTCGGTCGGCGTCTGGCCTACGGGCAGGTCCCGATCTGGCCTGCGCGTCCGCGGCAGCAGCTCCTCGCTTAGGGGCCTGTAGGTCGGGCCTTCGGGTTCCTCTGCGCGGCTCCTCCGGGGCCTGGGAGGGGGGACGAAGGAGCTGGAGAACCATCCCGCAGGGTGAACCGGCCGCATTTTGGGTCCCGGTGTGGTGGGTGAATCCCAGAGCACCCCTCGGCAGGGAGGGCTGGGTGTACGGCTTCAGAGCCGTGCGCTGGGCAGTCTCAGCGGGTGCCAGGCTGGAGGGAATGATCAGGGTTTTCTTACTCCAGTGGAAAAACCTCTGTGTGATCAGTAACCTCTTCCCAATAAATTTCAGGCCACGCAAAAGATGCCCTCAGTCTCGCCCAGATGCAGGAGCAGACCTTGCAGCTGGAACAGCAAACGAAACTTAAGGTATGTTGGAACTCATGGGTTGTTGTACAGCCGGCCCACCTCAGGCAGCTGACAAGGGGTTTTTTTTGGGGGTGGTGTGTGCATAAGTCAAAGTCTCACTTTCTGGCAATCTGCAGAGGGTGCTCAGTTTTTGTTGCTGTTCAGCTTCAGCAAATCATATTTATTATCACAAGAAATCATTATAATTTTTTAAAGAAAAGTTATTCTGGAAGGTGAAGTGCAGATGATTCTCAGACATATTTTATGGCTGTGTTTACAACTCGCATGACCCAACACCATTCAAGTGGTTTTACAGGGGGTAAAATATCCCCACTGTTTTTAGAGAATGATGGGGGGTTTCTGTAGGGAACTGTAAAGTAGTTGGGTGGAGGGCAGACTTCTGTTTCTTTTATGAAGGAATTTCCCAATTGTTTGAGTGTTGCTGTGCTTTCATGGGGTTTTTCTAAATAGTATTTACTCCTGAAATGGATAATTATGAGATTTCTTACAATTGTATTTTATGGTCATATTTTAGCTTTCTTCTGTCACTGGCCAGCTTTGCAGGGGGCTGCTCTGATTACAGGTGGATTTCTTGGAACGCAGTTGCCACTAGCAGTTCTCTATAGGGTGATTTATTGAGCTCATGTGTGATGATTATCTCTATTTTAATAGGAGTATGAAGCTGCCATAGAACAACTGAAGAATGAGCAGATACGGGTACAAGCAGAAGAGAGACGAAAAACACTCAGTGAAGAGACAAAGCAGCATCAAGCAGTAAGGGAATGAGGGGGGAGCCAGGTGGTGGGAGACCTTCTTTGCACCCTCCCTCATGGAAAAGGCAACAATGAATTAATTGCCCCTTTTGGGAGGTGAGGGAAAGGGGATCGGGGCAACCATAGATGTGGAGCTGAGCCTGTATTCTACTCAGCTTTGTAATGTTGGGCTTGATTTATCACAGAATGATCTGGGGTTGGAAGGGACCTCTGGAGATCATCTAGTCCAACCCCCTGACAAAGCAGGTCCACCCAGAGCAGGTGGCACAGGGATGTGTCCAGGCGGGTTTGAATGTCTCCAGAGAAGGAGACTCCACCACTTCCCTGGGCAGCCTCTGCCAGGGCTCTGCCACCCTCACAGGAAAGAAGTTCCTCCTCATGTTTAGGTGGAACTTCTTATGTACAAGTTTGTGCCCAGTCCCTGGACACCACTGAAGACTGGCCCCATCTTCTTGACATCCACCCTTTAAGTATTTATAAGTTTTGATCAGATCTCCCCTCAGCCTTCTCTTCTCCTCAATCCTTTCCTCATAAGAGAGATGCTCCAGGCCTGTCACCATCTTTGTTGTCCTCTGCTGTACCCTCTCCAGCAGTCCCCTGTCCTTGAACTGGGAGCCCAGAACTGGGATTTGTTGTTATATACAGTTTTGTTGTCGTGAACTTTTGTTACCAAATTCTTGAACATCCGAAGGATCCAGTAGTAGCAAGTTACTCTCGTTGTGTGCTCTCTGAAAGGTTCCTAAAGGAACTTTCAGGGAAGTGCTACTGAACGTGCTGAGATACCCTTGTTTGTGTCCAGCAGCTCCTGGCGTTAAAAGATTGAAGACTACTGGGTGATCAAGTCTATGTGTTAGCCTGGACAGTTAGATGCCTGTTAGGTTATTTGAATTTCAGTCATTAGCCTGCAATCCTGTTTCTTCCAAGTTTGGTCCTTTAGACAGGAAAAAATACCTTAAGAGGAGAAGAGTTGCAAATCTGAGAGTTACTGCTGTGAGCAATGACGGTGCTTTTTGGTATGTTTCAGCATGAATGACTGAAGTGGCAATGGTACTGAAATCAGGGAGATGTGAGCTAGCTTTTATGCTAATATGGTGACTTTTTACTTTGAGAGCACAGGATATTAGGGGATTGATTAGTTCTAATTGATTTTTCTAGCTTGGGAAGGCAGCTAAAGCTGCTTGTTTGGCACACGTTGCTTTTCATCCCATCAGAGCTTGGACTTTGAACGGGGCTGGCTCAGAAGTGCTTTCACAGTCGTCTGTGCAGTTTGTGAGTGAGCTCTTGAACTCTTGCAGTTCACAGAGCACGATTCGAAGTCAAAGCAAACTCGATTGTGATTTACTCCTGAAGTGCCAGGCTTTACAGCTGTTGAAGAAATAGCATGCAAGTGGTTCTGCCTTCTGTGTGTTTGGAATAGAGAATAATATCCCTTGCACAGACCCCTCCTTGCTGATCAGTACCATACTACACTCGGTTGAGTGTAGGTGATACGGGTTTACTTGCCAGTTGCAGTGGAAAATCAAAGAGAAATTAATGAGGTACAAGAAAATCAGTCAGAAACAGGGCTCATCTGACAAGCAGCATGTCTTGACACTTCTATCTCTTGCAATCACCAGTCCAGGGAAATGTGTTTAGGATGTGTAAAAAAAAAATATTTTTCCTAATAAAGTACACCAGCTTTTCTGGGCCAAAGAACACTTATTCTTTGTTTTTGTGTCTGTGATACCTTAAAAGGAACTCAGACTATATAGATTTCTCAGCATAGAGGCGTTTTTGGTGGTGGGTGAGGATATCTTGCCTTGCTCATATTCATATCTGGGATTATTTTTGGTGTGGGGGGGTTTATTTTGATTTGTTCTATATTTCCCCCCCCAGTGTATTCCAAACCCAGTCAGGACTAGGGTCTCTCTTAAATGCCTAATCTGTATATTCTGAATATTCTTTTTAAAGCGAGCCCAGTACCAGGACAAATTGGCAAGGCAGCGCTACGATGAACAGATGCGACAGCAGGTATGGATGCTTCCTCCTCCAACCCAGCTGGGAACAGTGTTTGTTGCTTCCTTAAGTCAAAGTGGTGATCTGGAGCTGTGCCCTGTCCTGCTGGCCAGGTGGCTCATGCCAGGCACAGTTGCTTTCATCTCTACTATTTGCTTGGCATCAAGAGTGTTGGCCAGGCAAATCGAAGGTCAGCAACTGGGACAAGGCAAACTAGGAGTGTGGGATTGAGAGTATGAATCTGGGAGATGGGGAGAAGAATGTGCTTCAACCTAAGCATTAGCTTCCTGAAAACATTTGCAGTACTTAAGCTTGCACAAATATCTACTTGACCGAGTTCTGACAACTTTAACGCGTCTTCTGCTGTCGTTCTGCCTGCAGCAACTTGCTAATGAGGAGAACCTGAGGAAGCAGGAAGAATCTGTACAGAAGCAGGAAGCCATGAGGAGAGGTAAGCTTGTCATTTTTCGTTAGCCAGTGGCAGAGTAGGTGGGCAGATGAGTTCTCTGTGCTGATTTTTGACTCCTTGTCCATATTGGTTGATGCTACAGTCAAGTGTAACAGGTAAATCCTAGTAGCACTACAACTACCAGTGGCTTCCAAGATAAGAAGTGGCTGCACTTCTGTGGTACTTGGATTTCCCAATGAACTGTCAGCAACTCTTGCTGTAGCAGCTGAAATTCTAACTTTATACTGGGACAAGCTAAAATAGAACCAGTTTTGAGGAGGGAAGGCAGACAAACTAGCTCCTGGGAAGAACGGTTGAATCTGTGTTGTCTAATCAGTTTCCCGCAGAAAATAAAAGCTGAGTAATGATGTTTTAGTCTGACACTTGCTATATTTCTTGTGGAATTGCCAGAATCATAGAGTTTGACTCCACTAGAGCACGAGTCTTAGAAAAGTCAGCAGTTTGTGTATGACCCAATGGGACCGGGAGGCTGGTTTGCTCCCTGCACAGACTGGACTGCAGTGTTGTCCCCTCCTTGCTGCCATCTAGTGTGCCCTCACTGTCGGTGTCTGTCAGGGAAGTACTGGAGCAACCATATAACAAAGCTCAAAGGTGAAGCCCTTTGAGGGGGTGATTTTACTCTTGTAGGATCCACCTGCTTGTTGGCACCAAGATGCAAATGTCAGCGTTCAGGTGTCAAGGTGGGTATCAGATCTCAGTAGCTGGGTGATCCAGGATTTCTTGCAGTGACGCTGAAGATAGAAAGTGCTGGCAGTAAAGTCTTCATCTCGTTGTCTGGGTGGTTCATATGTTCCTCATTCATTCTCCATTCATAGCAGTCCTAATGTGTCTGTCTCAATTCTGTGCGCGAAGCAACAGAGCTTCCAAAATCCTATTTGGGACAGCGTTTTAGAGGCAACTGAGTTTTGCTTCTCTTCCACACAAGCAGCATCTGTTACACTGTGTGTAGTGACACCACTTGCCCAAGGTTGCCCTGCGTTGTCTGTAGTGTCTCACCCTGTCTCTCTGAAATGGTGTTGAGCAGAGCAGCAGTGCTGAGCACTGTTGTTTCTCCCTCCGTTATTTTATCACTTTTTGTCTGGTTTATCTCTGACTAATTATTCTGGTCACAAACTTCTAAAACTGAAGGACAATTATTGTCTTGCAGTGTGCCATCTGGAGAAGGCCACCTATTTGGTGTGTGATCCCTCTGAGCACAGAGGGAAAAGTTCCTTGGCTGTCTTCTGTAATAATAATCCTACTGGTTGGCTGCCTTTTGGGGCAGGGTGGGAGGGAATTAAGATCTTGAAATTGCCGCTGTGTTACCACACCCAGCTGTTGTGAAGCCAGGATGAAGCAATGCATCTCTTTTCACCTTCCTGCTACCTGGGATCGAGTCAGCCCAGATTTTCCTCTTTTTTTTTTTTTTAGCTACTGTAGAGAGAGAGATGGAACTGCGGCATAAGAATGAAATGCTGCGTGTGGAGGCAGAGGCAAGAGCCCGGGCCAAGGCGGAGCGGGAGAACGCAGACATCATCCGGGAGCAGATCCGCTTGAAAGCTGCTGAACATCGCCAAACGGTGCTCGAGTCCCTCAAGTAGGTGCAGGGCACGGGTTGCCTGGGTGCTTTTGCAGATTTCTGCCATCACGGAGGAAACCTTGTTTATTCTTCTAAGCTCTGAGGGGTACCGAAAGTTAGTTTGTCCACTCTTTGTTAGTCTGAACAATAGCAATGATATTAAAGAGGACCCTCTCTTTCATTTGTCTTGCTACGTAGTCATCTGAATGGGAGGTAAAGAAACTATAAATAGAGTTGTGAATTTTATACAGTTTTTCTAACAGGTTACTTCGAGGCTTATTTGCTAAAACTGAGGCTCAGTTGCTCTGAATTCTTTCAGTTCCTGAACATAAGAGATTTTGACTAAAAAAAAAAAGCTTTAGCGTTAAATATCTTCTATTACAGTTCAGCCCCAATAATGTAGTTGAAAAAGAAATTGGTACCATCTTGATGCCAAATACTTTTCTGGATTTAGTCCCAGATGAGGTGTAGACATCAGGTGACTGTAAATGTATTTGCCATGCATGGTCATGTTTCAGTTCCCAGGTGAGCCCTCAATTAGCATTGACTGGTTCTGAAGATGATCATTTTAAAGTTGTTTTTTAAATTGTTTCAGTTCAGTCTTTGAAATCCCTTTCTCCTGCCTGCCTTGCTGTTTGCTTACCACAGGACAGCTGGGATGCTCTTTGGGGAAGGATTCCGTGCTTTTGTAACAGACTGGGATAAAGTTACAGCCACGGTAAGATTGTGACATGTATCAATAAGTTCCCAAAAAGTCTTTCTGTAGATGTGTGTTACACTAACTCCTTCCTCTGCTGGGTTTATAAACTGTAAACTGTCGTGGGAATTTCTGCTCACTTAGAGCCACTCTGCCATCCTCCTTTAAGGAGATACTGTGCTTCAGATTTTTATTCAAATTAATTCTCAGCTTCTCTCTGTAGATAATTTGTTTCTCATTGGTCACATTAAGTTCTGGCTGTGATTGACCGACAGCATGTAATTGTCTTTTGACTTTACAGGGAATGATCCAAAACTCACTTCACTGCTTATCTCTATATACCCATTATCTCTTATACCTATTTTTGATGTAGCCTAGAGACCACTTAGAGAGCTGTTGTGTGTGCTGAAGAAGATTAAAAGCTGGGCCAAGATCTCTTCACGTGACAAAAGAGCACAGGCAGTGGCTTCTTATGGACATAAGGTTGTTTCTCAGTGTGCTACTTACAACAAAACTACAAAAAAAAATATTTTTAGTAGGATGGCTTGTTAAAATGGGCATTTTGCTTTAAGCAAGTCACCCCCACCTCCGTCTCTCTCGGTTTTATACACACGGGCTGATACAAAAGCTGCTTTGCTTGAGTGCACTGGGGAGAACAAGACGTGCTTTTAGTGGATCCTTTTGTAATTTGGGGCTGTACCTGGGATGGCTGCAGCATTCACAGCCTTTTCCAGATTACTGCTTTTAGCTGCAATTCTTTTGACCCAAATACCAGTTTCCTGCATAATGGTCATTTTTGCTTCTGACAAGCTCTTGTGTTGTGAATTTGGGACATTTGGCTTAAAAAAAAAAAAAAGTATATTTTTGGAAAGGAGATAACACAGCTGGAATTCATATTTTCTGTTGCTTTGAAAAATGACTATAAGGTAAGAATTAGACAGTTATTTTAGGCTTCCTCTAAATTAGCCCAGGATTTTTAGCTCTTCCTGTCTATTGTAAGGGCTGCTCTTTTCATACCTCTTCCCATCCATGCAACCTCAAAGTTTTTTTGGGTTTGTTGGGATTTTTAGTGGAATTAGCTTTGCGTATCAGTCAGAGGTTCATTCCTTTGCAAGATAAACAGATAGGCACTGTAATCAGCCAGATTTGTGGAGCCGGATTAGTAATTGGGTGGTTCTGTGAATGTGAGTTGAGTAATTTTCCTCTTTTGATACACAGCTGTCAGTCTTAAAGCTGCATTTCTCTGTATCTTGTAACATGAACATCAGTGAAGTCCAGAAGTCTGAAATACTCACCTCTGCCTGGATGGATCTAATGTATCAACCTGTAACTTTGCCTAGTACTGAGTGTTGCTAAAGCAGATGCTGTAAGTGTGTGAGATCATCTCTTGTGGTCCCTTGTTTATAGAGGGAGGCTGATAAAAAGGTGGGGTCTCTCTTGTGTTCTCAAGTCCCCTCTAAACTGAGGTGAATCGGGTATGGAAGTTATCTTATTCTTTGCATCTTAGAACTTGCAGTTCCAAACTGCTCATGTTTCTATCCAAAGCAAAGGTGATGTCACAGGTTTAAGCAGAGAGAAACCAAACAGATGGTGTCTCATAGTTTATTGAACAATGCCATCTTTGTTGTCCTTGAGGCTTTTGACCTTGTTCTGTACTTGTAGAAAAAAATCTGCTCGCTTTAGAAGCTATTGTTGTGGCTTGCTCTTTTGTCTGTCTGGGCTGTAAAGCTGAGCACAACTGATGACTTGCACTCAGGACTGTGTGGAACAGTTGGCCTCTTCCCAAACACCTCTCAGTTTAAAAGTAATGTTCCTTGTTCCCTTGTATTTCCAGGTGAATAGGAAAATCTGATCAATTTCAGTAGATCAACTGACTCGCTTGCATATGTACAGCCAGATGGAACTGGAGGCTTGTGTTTGTGCACCTTAAGTAATTTGTATAGAACTTTATCAGACCCTGAGAATTAAGGAAACAATCCTACACATGCTAAAGATTTCTGCAAAGTCTGACTTTCAAATCCTGTCCTGAAATGTTACTCTCAGCAACCTGCTAGTGTGTCTTGCGCGTTGTCAGAACAGTTCTTTGTCTATTCTGACAGCGAGCTCTGGTGGGGAAAAGCTGCCTGTGGGGCTCTTGGTTTAGTGTGGAACAACTTAGTGCTGAACTGAGGAGCAACCATAAACTACAGAGAGGTCTGGAGTCTTTCAGCTTCACTGGCAAATGGATAAAGGTCTGAAAAGCAACACGTATTTTGAGCAGAGAGTACATACTTCTGGGTACATGACTGTGTGCATTACTTGTGCTTCCTCTGCCTTTCACACCCTGAGATGCAAGAGCACTAAATGCCTTGTGATTAGGGAATGTGAGAGCTTGATTTTCTAGCAGGGATAAAACATTTTACCAAAAATAAACCTGTATTGGTCAGCAGTTGTCCTGAATCTTAATTCCCCACCACAGGGCAGGCTGCACACAAATGCCGCTTACTTGCCAAGTGGTTTTTTTTTCCTAATCTTTCCCCCTTTTCTTTGCAGGTGGCAGGCCTGACCCTGCTGGCAGTGGGTGTTTACTCTGCCAAGAATGCCACAGCAGTAGCAGGGCGATACATCGAAGCACGTTTGGGCAAACCTTCCCTGGTGAGAGAAACCTCACGCATTACTGTGCTGGAGGCACTGAAGCATCCTATTAAGGTAAATGTTAGCCTTGTTTTTGTGTTGCGTTCGGATGCAAAACTCCCTTTTGCAGCTCTTGTGTCAGGCAGGAAGCTGTCTGTGTGTCTCTCAGTAAATGTACTGTTTAGAGATGGCATAGGTGGGCTGAGCAGTTGTCAAAACTGTGGTTAATTTCTACATGTCAGTAATTGAATTTCTACTCTTTAGGTTGGTAAGCGCCTTACCAGCACGGCTCAGGATGCCCTTGAAGGAGTCATTCTCAGTGTGAGTACTCTATTTTGCTGTCTTGGTCTGTGAAGGATGACTTTGGAATCTAAACAAGAAAAGCTGTTTCCTTACACTCACTTCAAAAGCTGTAATTCCAGTAATCCTGGAAATATAGCACCCTTGGGGCACCAAGACAATAAATAAGCTCCCGTGTTCAGTGTGACGTGCATTAAGCACTCTGTTGACCTTTTTTTCCTCTCTGCAGAGCAGTTGGAAGTTTTAATTCAGTCCCTGCCCTGCTACAGTTTTCCTCTGTAGTCAGCATGGTAATATACAGAGTTCCACTTGTCTCATCGAATCTGTTAAGGGTTACTGAACCTAGACCTGCTTGTAGCCCAATGTCCTGGTTCTAGCTTCCAGGTTTGATTCCTGGATATCAGGCTAATTTAACTCTTTCTCCAGTATCTATACAAATGCAGTATGAACATGAATGTTTATAACTTACATGAGAGAACTAACACTGCAAAGAGCTGCTTATGTTTTGACATATCCCTCCCAGGGCATCTGGTAGGAAGTGAATATTTGTTTTCAAATTCTTACAGTAGTTACTGCACTGGTGCTTTTTCTTATAAAAGAGTTGTAGCCAAGTGGACAGAACTTTAAATTGAGTAAATCCTGATGTAAAGGACCCTGGTCTGAAGTAATAAGCAGCTGAAATTAAGGCTTAGAAACTTGAGACTTGCTGGTACTGGTCTGTGAAGCTGAAGGCTGCAAGTCTCTTGGTATTTTCTGTTCCTTAAGTTTAACCCTTTTTTCTTGCAGCCACAGTTAGAAGCACGTGTGAGAGACATTGCCATAGCAACGAGAAACACAAAAAAGAACAAAAGCCTGTACAGGAATATTCTTATGTATGGTCCCCCTGGCACTGGAAAGACGCTCTTTGCCAAGGTAAAATCCTGCCAAGACTCTGACAACCTGCAGGTTGCAGGGGGCTCTGGAAACTTCAGGGTCAATGTAGTGTCTCTATTCCAAACTCTGTTGCTGTAGTATGGCACAAACTTTGTGTCCTTGTGTCCCTGGGAGGGGAGGAAAGGGGACCCAGCCTTCTTCAACTCCCGTGCAGTCACTTGGATCCTACTGCTAAGCGTAGGCAGAGGAGCCCTTCCATCTGGAAAAGGCACTTGGCAACTGTGGCTTGTGAAATTGCAACACCAGCCTGCTGTCTCCTTCCCACCTCTGTTAATTTGATGCACTTGTCTAAAATAAAATCAGTCGCGTCCTAATCCCAGAGCAGAGATAGGTATGGCTTTACTCTGCTACCAGGATGGTTTTTGCATTGATTTGAGTCAGGATTTGATTTTTAGCTTGCTTTTCAGTGCTTGCTCGCTCGATGGGAGGTTTCATATACTTGTTTAGCCATGGAAGATTTGACATGCTGATGCAAGCTGGATTTCTTTTTTCCTCTCTATCAATACATTAAGCCCATATCCAATGGTTTTTTTTACTGCCTGTTGTGACAGTATGCCACCTAGTTTAGAATTCCAAAGCCAGTAGAGAAGGATGGGTCTAGGAAATAGCAGTGTAAGGAGAAGAAGGGAGAAGTGCAGGGGTGAAATGATTAGAAGGTGAAGTTTATTAAACAGACCAGAAGTTCTCCATTTTTCCCCAGTCGCATGGGGACTCCCAAGGAGGGGGTGGTGGTGGTAACTGTAAGAGATGGCAGTGGGTGAGAAGGAAGGTGGATATAAGGGTGAGGAAAGGGCTGAGCAGTGGGAGAGTGTGCTAAACTCGCTGGTTTTGTTTCTTTCCAGAAATTAGCCATGCACTCGGGCATGGACTATGCCATCATGACAGGTGGTGACGTGGCCCCCATGGGGCGGGAGGGAGTGACTGCCATGCATAAACTCTTCGACTGGGCAAACACCAGTAGGAGAGGGTAAGTAAAGGCTCCTCGGAATCCTGGATTTGGTTTCTTGCTCAAAGAAACTCACTGCAATGATACAGTTCAGACCCCTGATTGCTGTTTGTAATTAGATGATACTCCTGCGTGGATGAAGTAACACTGAACAAGGCATACCATCTCCTGAAGTTTTCTTAGAATGGGTGAATTCTTGCAGCTTAACAATATTTAAAAGGCTGAAAGCTTTTGCTCTTCTGCTCCCTCAAACCCTTCTTGTTCACTCTGGATTTTCCAGATCAGGCATAGCTTGATGCTCTGATCTCACCAGGCAGATACTGCGTACTCGAAGGCCGGGACACTTGTCTTTCAGAGTGACAAGTGTTCTGACAGTAGTTAGAAGACTTAATGCAGATGGAGGTGTAACCTGGTGTTTATTGTCTCTGGATATTATGTTCCCTCTTGCAATTGCTCAGTTTTTAGAATCCAATAGCATTTGGAGCCGGCTTCTTGTTTATTATTGTGTTTCAAGCAGAAGAAGCAAATTTTAAGAAATAAAATAGGATTAGGGAGAGATGGATGCTAAAGGCATTGATATTAGATAAGTATAGAAGTCACAAGCAACTGTGATTTTTTTCAGTCACCTTTAAAAGCAAACTCTAATTTGCAGAAAAATATCCATGTTGAGGCTAAATCTTGACTCCTTGACTTTGAAAGAGCATGTGGTTAATTTGTTTATACTGGTGTAAATGGATTTTTGCAGGCCAGAGGTAGCTCCTTGTCCAGACAGGATATTAAAATTCAATAGGGAGCTTGCAGTGGGTGTCAGTTTGGGTTTTTTGTGCTGTTTTGATTGCAGGTCTCCTGTAAATGTGGCTAACCAGTGATTTATGTGTCCTCTGATTGCTTTAGATGGGCATTATCTTGCAGTGTCTGTTTTAATCCTTGCTGCATTCATCATCTGAATGTTTCTATTTCCCCTTTAAAAAAAAAAAAACACAACCCAAAACTTGCAGAGTAGATGTCCTAGAGATTTCAACTCCATAAGCTTCTCCTGCCTTGCAGGAACTATAGAAGGAAAGGTGTCAGAATTTAAGTGAGCTTAGAAAAAGATGTTGGAAGAGGTATGAGGGTACTCAACTGTGAATAAGTGCTGCTGGATGCTTCTACTAAAGAATGCTCTTTCACAGGGTCTGAGTTTATTCTCTCTCCTGGTAAAAACTTGTGTGCATTTGAGATACATTAATATTCTAATCTCCAGCGACATTCAGGTATTTAAGCAGATTTTATTCTGGATATCCAACAATGTTAGTACTGTGTTAGCTTTAGTAGCTGAAAGCTGTTGTGCTAAAAGGCGTTTATCTGCAGAGACTGTAGCTGAGAATATTTTCAGAAAAAATGGAATTGAGTAAAAGATGTTAATAGGTCCTGGAATCCTTTGAAAGAAAACTGGTTTTGAAGCTAGGGAAGAAGGTAATACAAGCTGTGACAGCTTTATGAGCAATTTGGCTCTGTTATTGATAAACATCTTTAGATGCTTTGTCTCTTGGGAAGAGCACTACCCTTGGGTTATAAGTGAATTTATTTCTGTGAATTATTCATTGACTTTATTAATTCACTTCTCTACAGGTCGTAAACCCATTATATTATCACTAGTGTGGTTTGGAAAGGAAAAACCCAACAAAATAACAAAGCAAATTGCAGGGGAGGACTCTGGTTTCAGTTTTCCAGAATGGTATAAGGAAGAAAACTGGCAGGAAGATGCCACTGTCACCATGATTTTTTTGTATGCTTGTGTACCTGTATCGTATACTGTTCCCTAAATAGGAGGAAATACTAAAATAAACCCTCTCACAAATACTTGGGGAGCCAGATTTAAATTTCAAAGATCTACTCCATCTTGGCAGTAACATACCAACACTGCTACAAGCCTTTTGCCAAACCAACCCATGAGAACTCCCATCTATATGTAAAAATCTGGAGAAGCTTAAGGTCGTGCCCTTGAATTGCTTCTGTTCATTCTCCTTCTGAACAGTGGGGAACAAAACTCCAGAGGCCTGGAGTCAGATTTATGGCCTCGGGTGTCATAAGCCAATGCCTCTTTGTTATCTGTTGGGATGGGCTGGGTGTATGCCATGGAAATGTTGCTGTGGCTTGAGAAATGTTGCCTTAAGAAATGAATTTGCCTGGGCAACCCTTTGGGGTCACAGCTACGGGTGCCTGGTAGTGGGACAGGAGGATCCTGGAGCCATCTGAGCCTCACTCACCTGTCTCCTGTTACTGTGTAGTGCTTTCCTTTTACAGCCTCTTGCTATTTGTGGATGAAGCGGACGCGTTTCTGCGGAAGAGGGCAACAGTAAGTGCTTTCCCTGTGTCTGTTATCTGTGTGTGCTGCAGAATTAGTCAGCCAGCAGCCTCCTTGTTTAACCTGATTAGCTGGCTTCCACAGGCAAAAGATTAAAACTGGCAGGTGCCTTTCCACTTACCTAATTAAGTGATGCAGAGATGAGAAATTAGTGACTTGCAGCTGAATGGAATGAGCATCTCGGGGCTGACTTGAGAATTCCTGCCTGCAAAAAAAGGGTGACATCATCTTTTTTGGAGATTTTGCAGGTGACTGGGCAGTAGGAAAGAAGGAGGCATATCTTGAAAACAAGAGAAGATTGTTTATGCTGCAGAGCTGGTAGCCTGCAGGGTTTGTTTTCTGTCCCAGCAGACGTTTATCTTGGATAGTTTTCATATTAGAACTGCTTTTCAGTACATTACAAAGCCATACTAGCACTTTCCCACGTGCAAATGATTTATGTTTTTAAAGTCACCATATTGTACATTGAATTTGGACCTGCTACTTGAACCCAAATGGCCTATTTAAAGAGCTCTCCCTAGAGGATTACTTTGAATGTGGAAGTGAATTCTTTGTTATGGCTTATTTTCCTGTAAGTAACTTAGTGGTCTTCTGAGTTAAAATAGTGTTCAGCAGGGAAATCCACCTGGGCTGATGGTTAGAGCCTTGGGTTTGAAATCAAGAGAATGACTGAGTTACTGGGTAAATATTTAATCTCTCTGCTGGAAGCTTTAATTCTTAACTTTCTTCCTGGGTATATAAACGTATCCTTTTTTCCTAAGTATTGCAGTGCTTTGGATTCTGCTATAATGCAAATGCTTGACAATTGCAGAACTGTTTTTTGTCAAGCTGCTGCTTAAAGCTGTGACCTGTCTTCGGTCTCCAAGCAGTTGATCATCTTCTGGATTTTATCTTTGCAGGAGAAAATCAGTGAAGATCTCAGAGCAACTTTAAATGCATTTCTACACAGAACAGGGCAGCACAGCAACAAGTACGTACCAGAGTTCAGCTTTTACTGTAGTTATTTCCCTGAATTGAGGAAAGCCTGTAAAGGACCTGTGATGTGCAAGTGAGACTTGGAAACAGGCTATTTGTGCTACTAAGGACTTGGGGGCGGGAAGAAATTTGTGTAGGATTTCAGTTTATCTGCTGAATGTAGCCTGCTCCTACTTCACTTTTTGCTGTGACTTGGAAATTAGAGTTCAGGAGGGTTGTGCACAGGGTAGAGTTCAGTGCTTGTAAAAAGGGGGTGTGTTTGGCCCACATTAACAGATGTGCAAAGGGGATCCTGAACACACTTTTGGGACATGGTTTGTGGTGGTGAGCAGTTCCCTGTCGTGTGTCACCCGTGCTGTGTGGCTCCCTTCCAGAAACAGGGATATTCTTTCCTGAAACACGAGTGGTATTTGAACATCTTGATTGTCTTTCTTGATCACTACTGCTTTTTAAACAAGGACAGTGTTGGGCCACTGAACTTGTTGAAGCCAATGCAACACTAACTGATAATTGCTTGTATGTAGCTTCTTTGTGCCCTTACCTCTCACAGAGAGGTGGCTTGGAAGGTGTGCTTTTCCAAAATGAGTGGACTGCGAGAAAGCACAGTGTAGAGTCTGCAAGAACCTCCCAAGATCCTTGGTTTTCTCTTTGGGAGGATGGTTATTATTAAAAATGTTGTACTTGCTGTTTGCAAGAATAAATACAATACGTATATACTGTAAAAATACATCTGTTCTGCAGGACCCAGAGCAAACAGTGCCTAAGATAGAAAATACAAGGTGAAAACCGTAGGTATCCTGAGCTCCTGGGTGATCTCTGGAAATGTCTTTTGCACTGTACCTGCAAAGATGATAAAGATGTTTAGATGGAACTGCAGAACTTCACAGAATAATAGTGTGTATGGTTTGGCTTTAGATAGTTCCCCCCTTTTTCTAGGAAATAGTAATTTTCAGACTTGTCATGTCTAATTGTTGCGAATCTAGCAAAGCTATGTTTATGACCAGATTTAGAATTGTACTCGAGGCAGTGTCTGGCAGGGGTTGGTGAGGATCTTTCCCCTGATGTTAAATTGCTGTAGCAGAGCTCTGGGCAGGCTCGTTTGGTGCTGGTGGGTGTTGTGCCTCCTCTCAAAACGCTTGGGCTGTCATTGTGTCAGATGTTGAATTCAACCCTAATTTAAACTGTGAGCCATTCGAGGAGAATGAATGTGTCCCTGTGATTCATGCACTGCCTTTTTACTTCTGAACGGCCTTATTGCAGCTTTGGGCAATAGAGAGTTCTGTATCCATGAATGGGAGTTCACTTTGAATCAGTCTAATAGTGCATGTAAGTCTGGCTCTCCTGGTGAGACCCTGAGGAGCACTGTTATTTTACCACTGAATTCTCACCAGCGTAAATAAGTACTGAGTATTGTGAATCACTGGCTTAAGAACTTTCTGCATCTTCTTACTGGATATTTGACTGACTGCATCTCTTGCTCATTTTGTATCATTTTCACAATAAAAAGGAGCAAGGCCTGAATATCAGATTGTGTGTCAATCCTTTATCCAGGCTGTGCTTCTGATGGGGTTTGGGGGAGTTCCATGTTGGTAGAAGAGGAACGGTTTCATGCCTGTGTGGCTCTTGGGTTGGCAAAGTTCTCTTCAGAAATGACAGCAAAAGAACACAGCCCCCTGTAGACCAGGATTTAAATAGCCTGCAAGAATGTCAGTAGTCTAGTAGCTGTGCTTAAAAGCCCGTTTCAAATGATAATGCACTGTTAAGCTGGTAACGTCAATTAAGGCATTAAAGTAGAATTGGCACTGGGAAGAGGCATCATTACAAAGCAAAAGAAAGGACTTCTGGCTTCAAAATGTGGCAGGAGAGGGCAGGACCTGGAAGTTGGCACATCTGCACCATGGAGCAAAACTTGGTAAAACAAACCACCTTTGTTTTATGGTACCCGTGGTGAACTCCTCTCTGTCTGCACACTTTAGACTTGGCAGTAGGAGTGTGTTGTCAGATTTGCTTGAAGGAATCAAGTCAACTTTTTCAGCTGCTGAAGCATGATTTTCCCCATACGCAGACCCAGCAGTGGTACCCTCCCCTTATTTTTGGGCCAGGATGAGTCCATTCAGTGCTCTGCAACTCGTTGAGCTGGCAGAGGTTTCAGAAATGCTTTTGGCTTTCAGTTTGGCAGCCCTTTGTACCTTCGGAGCAGGACTAAGCCTCTCATGATTCTGGAGTGCTGTGCAGTTGGCAGCTTGAAGTCAGTTCCCCAAACTGGGATTTAAACTGGAGATAAGTATGTGCTAGAAAAAAATCTCTCCATGTTGTCCAGCCTTTTTCCAAGGTTTCAGACTTAGAGGTCTCTGGGAGGTTATACTCTTGCTAAATGTTTGTGATATTCCTAAATTGAGGGAGATGCAGGTAAGGCGATAAATTAGGATTGTGTGGCAGAGTGGGGAAGGCTGGTATTGGAAAGCTGAGTACTGAATTAAATGCATTTTGGTTCTAAATAGCTTGAACTGCACTGCGTTGCAGTGTGTCGCTTGAGATGCTGTTCAAAGCTGTTTCTAAGGAATCTTCAGACACGTCAGGTAATGAAATGTCTTAGATACTGGCCAGTTCCCAATGTTCAGACTGATTCATTGATTTTCCTTTTATAATGGGTTTTTCAGTCTTTCCTCTCTTGTTTCATACTCCAGGTTTATGCTTGTTTTAGCAAGCAACCAGCCCGAGCAGTTTGATTGGGCTATCAACGACCGGATAGATGAGATGGTGAACTTTGATCTGCCTCAGCTGGAGGAACGGGAGCGCCTTGTGAGACTCTACTTTGATAGGCACGTCCTGAAGCCAGCCACAGAGGGTAAACAGTGAGTATCCCTGCAGAACACTCCCACCCTATAGGATTCTCTTTCTTTTATGTTTGTTTTCCCCTTCATCTTGTTCTCTGTGTATTCTGTCACACTATCTATAAATCCCCTTTAAACAAATAATGCAAGGAAGAGCTGGAGAGATGCCTCTTGCCATCCTGTTATGGGATGAAGTGTCATCCTAGAATTTCATGCCATGGTTTGTTGTGCCCTTAAAATTTAGGAGGCCAATTGGGCTTTCTGGGCCCAGGAGAACAACTTCTTTGCTCAGGGTGATCTTTCTACAGAGATTGATCTGATCTTTGCTTCTCTAAGTGTTGCTCTTTACAAAGCCTGCCTCTGTCTCCCTCCCTGTCCTGTCCTGTGGCTCTGTGTAAACTAAACCTTATTCTTCTGCTTGTCAGACGTTTGAAGCTGGCCCAGTTTGACTATGGGAAAAAGTGCTCAGAGATTGCCAGGTTGACAGAGGGCATGTCTGGCCGAGAGATCTCTCAGCTTGCTGTGGCGTGGCAGGTAAGGAGGGCTTTTATCACTGGTTTATTCTTGGTTCTGGCAGGTTTGGGTGTTTGATGGTGTCTCAGATCTTGTCTCGCTTCTGGAAGTTTCGTCATGTCCATATGGGAGTACTTGAATGCTCTGGGTGTCAGAATATCAGAAAAAAATCCCATCTCATAAATAGAAACACTTCTTATAATCACTAATGGGAAACCCCTTACTGAATTTAAGTGAAGCAAGTGATTTGGGCAAATCAAGGTGGGTTTGGGCAAATCCTGTTGGCCCTTACCCATGTTCTAGCTTAAGAACCTCAGTAGAGGAGATGACTGATGTTGTGGTCCGTAGATGTGACCATGTTAGGACATTGAAGTGTCCTTATGCCCTGCTTTGTTCTGAATACATTTTCAAGCAGGAACAAAACCTTCAGTTCCTTCAGTAATTGAAGGAACAAAACTAACTGGAAAATGGACCTGAAAAGACTTAAGTACTTCTACGTGCATAGTACCTATATGGAAATAAGAAATGCAATCACTTTGAGTATAATTGTTCATGTACTTGGTGACTTGAAGCACTTTTTTTAATGAGACTTTCACCCTGCTTTGTCACAGCTGCCAGTTTCTTACTGGGTTGTGTATTTTTTATAAGCTAACCTCATAATATCAATTTAAGGAATACGCTCCAAATTGTATGTCATGTAATCTACTAATGTCAGCTTCCTTTTAGGTATTGTGTAAACAAAGCGGGGTGTTATTTATTTATTAGCAGTTGAGAAACACTTTTCAAAGTCTGTGTGTTTCATTCTGGTCTGAAGCAGCCATTCGAGTGCTGTTGGTCCTTATTTTATGCTTTGTCTGTCAGCACGCAGCTGGTTAATTTTACTACGTGAATTTTGTTTTGTTGAAATTTGTTTCAAAATGCTGCTGTCATCTGAAAACATATACAAAGCTTTATTTATTTTTAATTTATTTCTCTTCTCTGCCTGCAAACATACCAGATCAGTATTGTTACTAGCTCAGAAGAGAAGCTTTAGCAAGATGCTTGACAAGCATCTGAGATGCAGAGGGAGGTGGTGCATGTTGATGGGTTGAGGTGGACGCCGTGGTGTCCAATTAGCCTGTGTTCAGACAGCCTTCTGGAGAGCTGACAGGTTGAAAGAAAAAAGCAGACTTTTGGGCCATTCTGCCTTTCATGTAGCCAGTAGATCGTGGCTTTGCTTTTCCCAAGTAGAGCAATGCTTTTTGTGGGGTTCCCATTTTGAAAGCCAGGATAAAGACCCGGGGTGTTTGTCCCAAAGTGAGTGGTGGTGATGTGGGACAGAAAGCAGACCACTAATGGCTGTAGAACTTATTTCTCTTCATTTGGGAGAGACCCCCCCTTATCCCTGTATGTGAAAGGCTTTGCTGCCAGGCATTTCCTGTAATAAAAAGTTGTGATAAATGATCCTCTGCCTTTTATCAGCTTTGCCTTTTATCACCCCTTATCTCCTCACTTGTCATTACTCCCCACAATGACCTCAGCTCTTATCATTTATCCTTTAAGTGATCTTGAAGGAAGGGAAAGGTGGGAGTGACTAATTCCTTAGTGTTGTTGCCCTGATCACTCTTTAAAATATACCTCAATGCCAGAACTATTAACAAGGTTCAATGTAAAATTGCAGCAGGAGGTTATGTTCCTCTCTGCTGCCAAAAAAAAAGTCAAAGGGCTTTAAAAAAAAAAAGATGCAGGAGAGGCTGGGCAAAAAAAAGACACAAATTGTTTAGATGTAGGAGCTGCAAGAAGCTTCATTTATATCAAAATCAAAGTTGTTGGTGTTCTGAAACAAGGGACTTCATATCTTATCCCTTGTCGATGAAGAAAGGAAGTGTGATGTGTCATGGGTCAGTGTTAAAATAGCACAGGCTTTTTGCAGCTACTGGCTAGAGCTGTGGACTCCTTTCCTCAGGAGATGCCTCTGTAGACACAGGCCACTGGTGGGTTGGAATCATAGAATGGTTTGGGTTGGAAGTATAAACATTGCCTAGCTACAATTAAAACAATAGGCATTATTGACATTCACAGCAATCACTAGAAAGAAAATTAACTCTTTTCCAGCTGAAACCAGGGCAATTCACATTTTACACTGTTCCAGGCTGCAGGATTTTACATAGAATCAGAGAATCATTGAGGTTGGAAGGGACATTTGAGATCATTTGAGTCCAACCATTAACCCAACACCACCCAAACCACCACTAACCCATGTCCCTCACCACCACGTCTGCCCAGCTTTTCAATACCTCCAGGGATGGCTACTCCATCATGTCCCTGAGCAGCCTGTTCCAAGGCTTGACAATCTTTTAGGTAAAGAAATTTTTCCTAATATCCATCCTAAACCTCCCTTGGTGTAACTTGAGGCCCCAAGCTTGATCTCTGGAATGGAATCAGTGTTTTGGGGCCTGTTCAGCACTACCAGGCAGCTTGTTATGGGTAGCTTTGTAGCTGATAGAACATTCTTTCGTTATCGGGGAGGGATTAAGGCTGCAGTTTGACAATCCTTTCTGGCAGCATTAGTCCTGCCTCGTGTTCCTGCCTTTCTGCTGTCCTTTCTGCTGCACCGGTGCACCTCTCCGTGTGGTTCTGCTGTGAACTGGGTCAGGGAGCTGATTGGGACTAAAAATAGCTGGGCAAGAGAAGAAGTGAACTGCATCGCTACGTCCTGGCACATCCGAGGAGGAGGAGGATCATCAGGGTAGGTGGGGGCTGTATAAACCGGCGTGATTGCCTCAAGAAAATGCTTATCAGGCTTCCCTCAGCTGGAGGCAGCAGCTCCGAGGTGGGCTGTATTCTACAGACAGGGCTATTAACTCTGGAAGCGTTGGTCTCTTCAACTCTGACTCAATTTTTAAATTCAAGATGCTGCGAGCCAACGATGGCTGATGTGGGAAATATCCTGATGTGAGCGGCACATTTATGAATTTTAATCAGTCTTCAAGCTACAGTTTTGTCTGCCTTGGATGTATGGAGCTATAAGGAAGCTAAAAAAGGATTTAACTTGGGGAATTAGGGAGCTTCTTCTGTGACTCTAAGGTGAATGTCTGCACTTCCTACTCAGTTCCCTACTTGTACTTGGGTTGTTTTATTTTTCCCCCCACTTCTCTCCACCCAAAGCATTATGTCAAGTTAACACAGGCAGGAAGGGTTTGGGATGCTGTACGAGTTGAGAAGATGAAGGGCAAGAAGAGCCAAGAAAAGCTGAAAAATGAGGTACCTCTCTTAGCACTTCAGTTTCTGATCTTAGTAACACCTTACGGAGCTGGGAAACAGCAGATGTCATGAGCCTAGTGCTCTTTAGAAGTCCTCAAAGCAGACTTGAAACAACTATATCTCAAGACATTTAAGCTTCCAACACTTTTCAAGACAGACTCATCACAACAGCTGCTGAAATGCAGTATGTTGAAGGTCTCTGTTTAATAAATAAATTTGATTGACCCGTTCTGGGGAGGATTAGAGCAGAAAGCCCTGGTGAAATCTGCTGGCTGTGAGTGCTGGAGCACAGAGCTGGACGGGAGCCTTTTGCTTGCCTTTTGTTTTCAGCTGGTTTGCATAGTGCCCCGATGTGACTCGGAGCTAATCCTCAAAGTGTCGGCTTAATTGCAACATGCCTGTTGCTTAATTCAACTCAACTTTGTGTATATATTTTCTTAATTAGTTTATTCCTCCGGCAGTCATTTGCGGTGTTGCTGTCTGTGTGCATTACACCTCGGCAGACATCTCTTGGAATAAATTTTCAAGCAGTGTCTGGACAACAGAGACAACTGCAGAGGGACCAAGATGGGAGGCTTAATCTGTGGTGAAGTGTTGATGTGTCCTACTGCCTCAAGCCAACTGAAGCCTTGGTGCTTGCAATTCCACTCCTAACCTCTATGTAATTAAATCATCCCATCAAATCACTGCCCACAGGCAGTGCTGAGAAAGGCAGTGAGGAACGGGTGTTCCTGCTTCCATCCCTGAACCTGCAGAAATGCTGGAGAAAATGGACAGGGAGCACGGGAAGGTATTTCTCATGGACTTGATGGAGTTTTGAGATGGATCCTCATCAACTCTACTTGGCTTGCCTGGGGTCACCTCTCATGGACAGAACTGAACGTCAGAGATGTTTTTGGGAAGAGTGAAGCTCTGAAGCAGTAGGAGGAAAAACCATCATCACTGTCAGCTCTTGCAGAGAGTAACTTGTAACAGCAGATAGGGCCACTCTGCTGTCCTGTGGCCCCATGGCCATTTCCAATGGAGATGGTTTTGGAGTCCTCTGCCAATACTTCTTTTAACAAAGCCATCTCAGTTAAACTAGAAGCTTGAGGGATAGCTGTGGCTTTCATAGGATTAATTCCACTGTAAGCTGGGCTTAAAATTGATTGACTGCCATTTACATGAAGTTCTAGTTCACTGTTGTTTCAGTCTGGCTCAGTTTGTCCTGAATTTACCAAAGGGAAAAAATAAGATGCAGGAAACCAGAGGGTGTAACCTCTAGCGCTGGGAAAAATATTGCTGTCTGGCACAGCTAATAGTCTGCATGCTAGAAATCCATTTTAATCTCTTCTGCAGAAGACTGAGCATTCCTTTTTGTCCTTGTGCTTTTCCATTCCCCATATCTAATCCTTTATGTGTATAGCATGGATTAGATGCATTTACACACTTAAAAGTTCCTGTTGGATCTGTTTAGTGTAATGTGCAGACTTTCTAGTGCTGCACCCTATTCTAAAGAGTATCAACCCGTTCATATTCATTAGATAAAATGTCAAAAAAGCAACCTTTCATTATTCCAAGCCCTAATCTCTATACAATTGTTCTGGTGACACTTCAGGAAGTTTTATGTCCCAGTGTTGATGATGGGGTGAGTTTCCTGACATTTTCTTGCCCTTTGTGCCACTGACATAAATGCCTTTTTTGCTCCCTGAACCTTGTTTATATTTAAATCATTAAAAAAAAAATCATCTGCCTGACCAACTTACAGGAAAGATTTAATGTTTCTATAATGGTCTGAGCTGAAGGATATTATAAGTAAGGGGAGGAGGGCAGGGACATGGTTGTTTTGGGGTTTGGTTTTTTTTGTGTGTGTGTGATTTAAAGGATACAGATTAGTTTGGCCAAGTCAAAATAAACCACAGTTCTTGGCTAAAATTAAATATTAGATCATCTGTGCTCCATCCTTCTGCTTCCTCCCAAAAAACGTTGTTTTCGGATTATTTCATAATTGGGTTTGAGTTATAAAACATGAATATTTGCACTGGAGAAAACGGGTTAAAATGTGTCCATGCAGAAGGCAGAGGTATGAATACAAATGAAGCTGGGTACCATTTTTGTGTGTGTGCAAGCTACTCCCAGAAGGGACAGCTGCTTCCCCCATTTGCTTTCTTGACAGCGAGGGCCTGAGGCTTTCTATAAATAGAAAGTCATTGAGAAAATCAACAGAGCGTGAACTGCACAGCTTTGCAGGAGTTTCCACAGTCGAATTTATGGTCGATGCAGTGGCAGGGAGGAGGAAGGGAAGGCATCCTCTCATCCCAGGAAAGCATTTTCTTCCAGTTAAAACACCAAATCCTCCTGGCTGGGGGGCTGCATTGACAAAAAAGGTGCTGGTACCTTGTGGCTTTTAATCCCTGGTTGTGTCCTGCATAAAATAAATAAAAAGAGGGGCAGTGGGGGTGAGTCAGAGGATACTGGAGCTGGACAAAACCTGGCCACAGTGGTGAGAGAAGACAGGCCATGTTGTGGTATGTGTTGTGGGAGTATTAGTGGTGGTGGGCAGGTTGTGAAGCAGTTCTTCATTCTTCAGTTATTTGTGGGAAATAACTGCCTCGCTGTGTTCAGGATTCCTCCTGCCCTGTCGTCACACGCAGAGGACAAGTGCCTTTATGCAAAGCAAATTCTCTATTTGCAGACCTTCTATTCCTCCCCACTCCTCGCCGGCGGCCAGTGGAAGCATGGGAGTTAGCCCAACTTGTCACTTCTGCCTTAAGGAAGGATTTCAGATGTTCTGCTCAGGGAGGGATCCCTTTTGATGCTTCTTGCAGTAAAAACCAGCACCTGCCAGCTCTGCAGTTTGACCTCTTGTCATCTAACCAGTTCCTCAGAAAGGGCTACCAAGTAAGGGCTGGAAAGTCAGCTAGAGGAGGCTGAAAAACAGCTAAGGTAACCTTATGTCCATTTCTTGAAATAGTTATTTGTCCTGCCATGAGATAGCAGTAATCTAATGGGCAGGTAGGACTAATGGGCCTCGTCAGTGCTGCAATGGCTTACTCTGGGGTTTGTCTTCTCTCCCATCTTCATCATCAGCCAGTGGGTGCATAAAATGGTCACACTGCAATTTCTCTCTGTGATGCCTTTGCAGTAAACCTCGTTGCTTGGAATAATTGATGTTTTGCACCATGAAGGATTCATGCAGCCTGTCTCAGAAGCACGCTCCAGCCTGTCCTGAAAGCCAGAGTTCATATTCCTACCTGGGATTTCGGGAACGCCCGAAATGTGATGTGATGTGATGGCTGTGTGGAAAGAGAGGGATGTGGACAGAAGTTTGGGACAGGCAGGGTGGATGGGAGAAGCCAGAGGGAGTCCCCTCGATGAGTGTCAGGCTCCCTGGGGTGCATCCCTGTACAGGGAACACGGCGCCGAGTCGCTTGTGGGAGCACTTGCACAGGGAGTAACCAGATTTAGAAATCTGTAGCGTGGAGTTGCTTTGTTACCTTGGAGATGGGTGCAGCTAAAGGCATTAGCATCCCTCCTTGGATGGATCCTCCATCCTCCTCCCTCAGAGGGTACGGCTGCTCGTGTTTTCACCTGCAAAATGTTCATCAGTGGAGTCCTGCATGTTTGGACAGAAGTGACAACTCTTTTGCTGCAGCTGAAATGTGTTTCCCCACGCAGCTGCCACTGGAAATGTGGGCATTCTGGATGTCAGTAGTTCCTTCCTGCAAGGAACTATGATCAGATTTGTACTGCCTTTCAAAGTAGCAATGGAACCAAGTGCTGATTTACCAAGCAGAATTGGAGAGGCAAGAGCTGGGGTATGAATGGAGGGGAGAGAAAAGGGAAGGTCTCCCAGGCAGATGTGTATGGGGTGGGAGCTGGCACAAGACAGAAGGGATGCAGGGGAGATTCCTGGCAGAACACACGAGGAAAGCAAGATTAATGCACATCAGACACTCTTGTAGAGTTGCCCCACTGGCAATACTCATCCTAGTGCTGTTGTTAGTTCTCCTAAGGGTTTAAAATGTTTCTTGCCATCTTGGATGGAGCCATATTTTCCTATTACTTTTTACCTTACTGGCTTCATACATGGATAACTCTTAAAGCAGGAGAGGAAATCTGAACAAGCCAAGTGTCTGCAGCCTGAGCCATACCGGTGATGTTCAGCATCATGAACCGTGGCCTTCTCTCTTCTGCATCCAAAGATCTTGCCTCCCAGAAAATCCAGAGGCAGGTGGGTGAAGGGGCACCTTCATTGAAGACAAAAACTTTTAATGAAGCTGTGGATGTCTCTCTGTGCTTGGGCAGCTGATGTATTTCATCCCAGGTCCAGCTGCATCAAGGAAAACCTTGCTGGGTGCCACCACTGACTCGGAACAAGGCTGGATGCTGGGCTGGTAGCGTGGAGGCAGACGTGCCTGGAGAAGAACACAAAAGAGGGGTACCAGAGTCAGATCTTCACCCATCCTAGGAATTGCCATCACTAACTTATGTCTCTTCTGCCTTTGCCTCCCCAGGCTGCAGCTTATGCATCCGAGGATGGTGTTCTCACAGAGGCCATGATCGACGCCCGCGTAGCTGATGCTGTGCAGCAACACAAACAGAAGATGGAGTGGCTGAAAACAGAGGGTGCTGAAGCAAGCAAAGGAGCTGCCAGCAACCCACTCCTCCCTTTCCCCAAAGGAACACCAGTGTGAGGAACACCAGTCTGCAGGCTTCAGACCAACGTCTGTGGGGAAGTGGGCACGGGAGGAGGAAGCCGGGAGGGTCTTTTGGGCAAATATTTGGTGGAATCATGTGTTGAGAGAAATTTGTCCATTGGTGCGAGGGAGGGGGCACTGCCTCTGTCTGCCTTTGATTTCATGTTTTTAAAGTGCACCAGAAAAAAAAGGAATGGTTTAAATAAGGCAGAAGCAACTGTATTAAAGGACTCCCTTGCTGAAACACCATTGCCTGTGTTAGTCTGTGTGGTCTGTCCTGCTGGAGAGGCCCAAACTCCAAATCCTTTTTGGCCATTCAGCGCTCTGGGGTGTCCCAGTGTGGGAACCCAGGGCCTCTCAAGCTTTTATTTCCCTCGGGTGTAGCGTTGCAGAATAACTGCACACACTCCCTGGATCACAGGAGGTTATTTGAGCTGTGGTGGAGCCACTGGCACGTCCCATCCACAGTCTTGAAAGCTCTGCTCAGGATGGTGGATGGCTCTTCAGGTGCTGCTGAGCTGCAGGAGGAACTGCTGCTTCCCTTGTGTCTGTTTGGACTTAGACAGCCCAAAATGTGCTCTTTCCTTTCTCCAAGGAGGTGAGAAGGTAAGGCTCAGTAGGTCTGGCTGGCACACAGGTCTCCAGAGAGAGAGAGGAGTGGGGCTTGTTTGCCATCAAGCTGCTCTTGCTGCATGGGGCTTTTGCTGCATTTCTGGAACAATTGAGAAATGTGCCGTTGTCAAGTCCCAAACTCAAGCCTGTCTCAATGACATTTGTTCTGTCTGTGTACATATAAGAGGTCAGAACATTTGGTTGGGTGTCTTTTTTTTTTTCCCCTTTTCTGTGTTTGAACTGCATTTGAACTCTGTGCTTTGCTCTGTGTCCTGTAACTTTGCCTGACCTAAATCCTTGCTCTTGAGTACCTTGCTGAGATGTTCTTCTCCAACAGGAGCTGACAGCAGTCTTGGCTTTGCCCCTATCCCTGGTGATGGTTCCTGACCTCTGTGAGATGCTTGAGATGTTCGCTGACAAGAGCTTGTGAGCGCAGGAGTAGAACAGGGCTGGTCACCATGTGGGACAGCAGGAAAGAAATAGTTCTTGAGGCTGCAAACTTTCATGGTTTTCACCATCTTCTCACAAAATAGGCCTCTGGTATTTTTCCCCTGCCAAGGAAGAATTTAAAGGTGCTTTTTGGAAGCTCTTCCTTTGTTAAGGTCCTGGACTTGCTTATCCCACCAACAGCTGCTGCAGGTGTGTTGCTGTGGGAGATGTGCTGTAGAGGAGAGGCAGGGATCGCTGTACAAACCCAAGCTGCAGACTTTATCATTTCAGTGGCTGCAATAAACTCAAATGCCATTTTTTCTTCCTCCCCTTCATCCTAGATGCAGTTGTCCTTTACCAGAGGATTAGCTATTCTAGGTTTTCCCCTTCCTATTAAGATTTTACTGGAATTATATTAGGCCCCAGGAGACGGAAGGGAGCTCAGCAGAGCCACTCTCTGCTAAGAAACCCTTGCTAATGAGTTTTGTGAGGGAGCAGCCTGATCTCGTGTGATTGAAGTCTCTAATGGTAACATGCACCTTCCATACTTCTCCTCTCTTCCATCATCCTCCCTGGGAAGCACAAGAGGAGCTGGGAGGAAGGGGAAGGCTCTCTGGCTCTTCCTCAACGCTCTCTGACTGCGCTTTTGTCAGGGGGAAGAGAATTCCTGCTGTAAAGCTGTGCCAAAGGCACGGCAGTTGCTGTCTCAGCTGTTTTCACACCGTCCCTCCTTCAGATGGCATCAGGTCCCTCCTCGGAAGGGAGGGAGCAGAGGGTTTGTCAGGCAGCTGGGATCCCTGCTTCTGCGCCCTGAGTGATTGCAGGCTGGGGAGAAGAGTGAGCTAGAAGAAGCCTTTTTGCATCAGGAGGGGTGACAGCAGGAAGCACAGGGGGCTCTCAGGTTCACCCCAGCACAGATGTTCTCGTCAGTGAGTTTTTAAGGGCTTTTAATGACGAATGCCAGCACTCCTTACCCGGATGGGTGGAAAGGTCTGTCTGTCTTGGACAGCCACGTGGTGATTGTGAGAGCATGGGGATGTCTGAGCATTTCTGCTGTGAAATTAAGTTCTCCACCTGCCCTCTTACCCTCACACACCACCCTTCCTTCCTTAAATCACGTGCCAGGGCTGTTGGACTGAAGAAGCCAGCTCTTCCCATGCATCCCAGGCACCATTGCTGCCACAGCTCTGAATCCTGCCTTTAAAAAGAGATTCCTTGTCCCTCTTCCTCCTGGCCACCGGCCGGGTGGTTTCAAGCCCTGCTGCCACTGCTGCTGCTCGTGGGGAATGCAAGAAGAAAGGAGGGAAAAAAGGCCACCAACTTGTCATTGTCCAACTCCTGCCTCATCAAAGATTTAAATGCAGGGCCTCTGCCAGCCTCATCAGGGAGTTTGGGTTGCTGTCACCTCACAGGATGAATGATGTCCCCGTGGAGGTGGCACCCAGCTAGCTATTTGTTAACGCTCCGTGCAGGGATATAAGATGGCAACCTCGGGCTGAGGTTATCTCCTCTCCGTGACACCGAGTGAGTTATGAGCTAATAGCACTTTATTAAAATAGTATTTTGTATTGGAGAGCAAATCTAAGAGCAGATGGATTAGCAAGTGATCCATCACCCCCCATCTCTGCCACTGCCAGCTGAAACGCCTTCTCTGTGCTTCAACCACTGCAGCTGGGAGACAGATTTATAACGTGGCCATCGATCTATTCTCAGTCACTTTTGAGTGTGATGCACTGGGAGGAAAGTTCCATTGTGCCAGTACGAGGATGCAGACACCCCACACCTTCTCACCAGGGACATCCCACGCTCTAGGACTTGGGGGAGACAGGAATAGCCCCAAGAAGTATTTCTCTGCCAACCTGTGGTTGTGTTTTGAATGGAGAAGAAACACTCAGGTTCTTTTATCATCCATTGTCTGTGGCTGTTTCCGCTTTATTGCAACATTATTACTCCCCTATTTTATTTTATTTTTAAAGTGGCAAATCTGATTTATTTGTCCAGCCTGTAATGCAAGTCTCTGGCTGGCTCTGGGAAGCCTTGTTGCTCCAGGAGGTTCTGAGTAGCTCAGAGAAGACCCCAGGCAGTCCTCCAGCTCCTGCCTTGGCTCTAATCATTCTCACCTCAACAGAAGTCACATCATCTGTCTTCTCCTGGCCACTTTTTTACCCCCAGACATCATTTGAGATGCCAGTGCTTGCAACCATCACTCAGTTCCGTGGCAGCAGCTCCCTGCCTTGCTGCCTGGGTGGTTTTTTTCCTCTCTCTCCTCCTTTTGTGGGTTTTATTCATGTTGTGGGGGTTTCTTTGCTTGGCTTTGGGGGTTTTTTATTGTTGCTGTGCTTTCACACAGGGTCTCCAGCAAGACTTGCCCAGAAAAACTCGTGCATCAGCATTTTTGCTCATAAAGACTGAAGTGTCAGACTCGGTCTGTTTTTGTGGTCCTGTCCTGTTCCAGGAGAGAAAAGAGCAGAATGAAAAATGTTAATGGGCTTGGTTTTGGTACTGCTGGGATGGGAAATGATCACATCTCTCCTGGTCCGTGCCACAGCCAAGGTTTCCTGCACCCTGCCTTTCTTCCTTCCCCTCCCTGGCAATAGGTTCCTCTCTGGAGGCAGCCTGCACCCAGAATTTGCTTTTACCAGTAAAATATTTATCTTCTTTCTAAATCAATTTCAGACCTCAGGGCTCTTCTGTGTTCCCAGTGAGTGGGAGACGAGTAGGGTAAAATCTGGGACAGTGTCTTATGGTGCCACATAACCTGGGGGAAATGGCACAGCCCTTCGTCAGGGATCGGGGTTGGGCACAGCTTTTTTTTCCCCCCCCACCATCTGAGCCATGTTTGTGCCTCCTCTTCCTCCTCCTCCTCCTCTTCGTCCTCTCTTAAACCCTTGCCCACACCCTGGTGACCTGCTGTGCCCCTGCCAAGCCTCCAGCCTCTCACCCCGGGAGCATCGCTCAGCTCAAAGGGTTGGAAAAAAACACTCAGAAGCAAAACGTGCAAAAAACTATTTTACTGACAAACAGCAAAGGATGGGCTTAGTTCCAGGAGCTGAAGGGGTTATCTATTATACAAACATATTACTGAAAGGGAAGGAATGGCTGAAATACACTCACTCGTTGACCCAAATAAAATCACAGTGTGCTTTTTCTATTGCCTCCCCCTGCCCCCAGGCTCTCTGCTCCCCCCGGCCTCAGCGCCGCCTTGTCACCGCGGCCGCTGGAGAACACAGGCTGTAGGTGATGTTTGCCTGTGCAAGTGTATTTAATAATAAAAAATAAAATAAAATAAAATAGAATTAGCCATTTATTGCTTTTCAACCACGGTAGAGATTATTCTACGATTAGACTCGGGGCAGAGTATAATCTCTCTCTCTCTGTTAGTATCAACGTGTGCTGGGCCTCTTCCTGCCGGGTGCATGCAAAGTTGGTTTGAGTGCAGACACAAAAATTTAAAAAAAAAAAAAAAAAAAGGAATAACAACTGGGGAAAACAACACTCCCAAGCTTTGTTCTTGTATTCTCGCTGTACAGCACTATTGAAAGAAATCTTCCTAAACTGTGTGCTCCCTCCTGCAAGGGTTTCCACTACCCTCACGCTGTGAGCTGAGGGTGCTCGGCAGGACTGAAACCCCCCCTCCCCGTGTCACCCCCTCCCCGGGCTCATTGGAACCCACCCCATTGGAAAAGAAACAAGCGTGGATGGACGGGGAGGTACCAAAGGAGGAGGCTTCATGCAGAAGGCACACACGGATATAAACACACTGACACACACACACACACACACGGAACCGGGACAGTATCCCGAGAGCCAAGCTGGGATGGCTCCTCACTGTGCTCCTCAAACCTGCCCATCTTGTCCTTCTCCTCTGCATCCTTCTCTTTTGCCCCAACAGCCCACGAGAAGGGAGGTTACAGGCCTGGCATTTTGATATTTTCAGATTTTTTTCTCTTCTCTAAATTCACTTACTGCTTTGTGCTCTCCCAGGCACCACAGTGAGCCAGCCCCACCTGAGAGGACACCTCATCTTCACGCCATCCTAAAGAAGAACCAGCACTGAAACATACAGGTTGCAAAGCATTTGATCCAAATGTCTTCCTACTTGTACCGTGTGCTCTAGTACTAGAAGTACTTCTGTTCTTTCACATCCAGAAGTGCTCTGCCAGCTTCTGTTGGCTACTTCTACCTTCAAAGCCCTCTGAATGCAGGAGAGACCTTCAGTACCTCCATCTTCACCCCCACACACACTCTTCCTCACTGCCACGCTGACCGTTCCACCAGCCTCTGCTTTTCTCCACCTGCCTTTCCATACCCCTCCTTCGCAGCAGGTCCCAGCCACCGGCAGCAAACTGGGCTCCTCACACCCAAAACCCACGGGTGACCGTTTCCCCTGCTGATCCCAGCTCTGGAAAATTGGCACGTACCGTTTTAAACTCTGTCTCTGCTCTAAAAATAGCCCCTCCTGAGGCGGCACAAAATTCCCCCACCACCCCCAGTCTCCAATTCTGCAGAAACCTCCCTCAAAGCATCTGGTGGCCGATGTGCTGAGATGGTGCACGGTCCCCCACCCTACAGACACAGCTGGGGGCTTTGCAGCCCCGTGTTTCCCCTTCTCCAAGGCTCTGACCAGTGTCTTGCCCAGCCCTGACTTTGTTGTGTCAACTCCCTGATGCCAAAGTTACATTCTCCCAAGGGAATCCTTTTTTTTTTTTTCCTTTTTTCTATTTCCCTGGGTCTTGTTATTGTTGGTTTGATCTGTGGTCATTTTTTGTTGGTTTGGTTTTTTTGGTGTGTGTGTGAAGACTGGATCAGAGGCAAGAGAACAACAAACAAGTCAACACTAGTACATCTCAGACAATTAAACAAGGAGAGAACACCCCCACAACCAGACAAAAGCAAGACGAACACACGTGCGGGAGGAGAAGACGGCGCAAGGACGGGTTTTACGGACAACGGAGCTACGAGCAAGAGTAGCAACCTCACTTGGACAGAGGAACGAAGGACCACGAAGTTGGACATCGTTGGTAAGGCTCACACCTTGAGCAGAATCAGCCGAGGGGACAGGGACAAGATGTTGAGCAAAGAGAGCGGGTGCTGCTGGGGGCAATGCAGTAGGGTTCTGCAGGACTTGGAACATGGTGGCCTCTTCCACCTTCTGCTTCTCTGGTGGGGGCTTGTCATCTCGCTCCCCAAAGAGGAGGCCTGGCAGACACTTGGTTGTTGGGAAGACCTGTCATCTTCTGCACCCCACCACAGGCTCAATGGCACAGGGGACCCGGGCTGCTCCCCTGCAAGGAGCTCTCCCCACTTGGTGCGTGAGGTCAACCAGTGCCACCAATGGGCATGGTCTCACCTCTGGTGCATGGGCTCCCGTCTACAGCAGCTTCCTAAAAAAAGGCACCTCACAGCAGGAACCTGATCTTGTGTCTCTGTTAAGCTGGCTGTTGGAAATCCCCCCTGTGCAGAAGATGACCAGATCTCCAGGGTCAGGAATAGGACCTGGCCGTATTGTGCGGGAAGGAACTGTGTCCCTTTTTTGTTAAGGATGAGACTCAAAGGCCTGACAAGTTCCCCGGGATTAATCCCATTGGGTTGGTGTGTGGTGGGACGAAACTTGCTCTGGGAGGGTACTTCTGGTTTCCTTGGGTTTAAGACCAGTGAATTATTCCCAGTGAAGTTAATTGCACTGAGAGCATTGTTTGTTTTATGTATTGACAAAGTGCAACCAAGACTTAGGCTCACCAGGTAATAGCTGCAGACACAGCAGATTTAAAAAAACATCTGATCTTAAACAGTGGGAATATGCACTGTGTAGGATTTTTATTTTTTTTCCCCTCTTCCAGAGCCTCATATTCTTATGAAATTCTGGTGTGGATCAAACTTAATCAGTGTGAGCCATCACTTCACTCTTTCCAGCTCCAAGTTTCGTATTTAATGATATTTCAACTAAGGTCCGTTACTAGAGCAGAGAAGAACCAGATTTCCACTTCAGTCTGAGTTTAGGTCACTGTCTTAAGCCTCTCCTGTGAGAGGCTCCAAGTGGAAAGATTATTATTTAAAGTGCTTTCCTTCCCCCATAACTAGTCCCAGAGCCTCAGTATTTGTCCTTATCATGATGGAATTTTCTCCCTTGCAAAACGTTGTGTCTGTGACATGAAAACCCGTTTTATGGTACAGACTCTATTCTTTATGGCCAGTTAGGCATGTGCCACCACACAAGGACAACCAGACCAGCTGTGTGGCCAGCTCTCCTCTGGGACTCTAGAGGTGATGCTCTGGTGGAGGAAGCATCTTATGCCTCTTGAGGAGGAGCCCATATGGTCAAACGCACAAAGCTCAGAGGATGAGGGAGGTTGCAAAGCAGCGTGTCTTGGAAAGGAGCTGCTCAAGGAAAAGTCATTTTGGAGATACTGAGATGTGGCTGCAGACATGACAACCATGTCCTGAAGGACAGACAGTCAAGCAGACAGACACAGGTATAGACCAGGCAATTATTTAGGCCCAGGCAGAAACTGGGGCTCCGGGACAAAGGTGCAGGGGAACAGCAAAGGTAGGAATGGTAGAGAAACAGGTATGTTTGGTTCTTGGCCAGCTTTGGGGCTTGTAAACAACTGAACTGATCCTGGGTGTAGGAAACAATGAAAAAAACCTAAGACTCAGAAGCTGAAGGGTGAGGAAAAGAGCAGGGAGCCGTGGTGTCCTTCTTCCCTCACACACATTGCAATCAAACAATAGGAGGCCATTGACAATCCACAGCAGTTTCTCATAACATTCTTCATCCTTTTGTTCTGGATGTTTTCCCCATTTAAGCACAAACCCACTCAATACAAAATGATGAATGAAGGAGAAATGATTGGGACTCGGGGCTACCACCTTACATTCTTGGGGCTAGCATCTCCCTCCCCTGATGGTCCTCTCCATAAAATCCTCTCTCTTCCCACTGCAGGCGCTGCTGACCTGCCCAGCACGTCCAAAAGCAATGCTTCTGGGCACATTTGCTTCTCTCCCCCAGCATGACTGCTACAGGAACGGGATACCACAGCACCGTCTAGGTGCACACAGACAACTCTGGAAGTGAAGGAGGTGTCTGGATGTGGAGGTCAGTTTCAGACACTTGACAGCTACCTTGAAACCCACACCAAGGCTGCAGCCAGGGCAATCATAGACTCATAGGATGGTTTGGGTTAGAAGGGACCTTCTCGTTCCAACCCCCTGCCTTGGGCAGGGAGACCTCCAGCCAGACCAGGTTGCTCAAAGACCCATCCAACCCAGCCTTGGACACTTTGAGGGACGGGACGCAAAGGCAAAACCACAATAGAGCTTCCTTGAATTTGAGACAACCCATTATTGGGACATTTGACTCTGTAGGTTAGTTTGGCTTCAGGCCCACATCTCTGTGTTCCTCAAGCCAAGCCCACTCTGCTGCCCAAGGGCTATTTCATCTCAGAGCAGTAACACAAGAGGATGGGTGGCTCTTCATGTGCAGGAAGAGTGAGGCTGTTACTAGGACCCTCTCACTGCCTTGTCAGTGTTTTTGGGGTGGTATTAACCAGGACCTTGGGCTCAGCCCCTGACAAGAGGGAGGAGAGCAGCTCCTTTGCTCCTGGAAAGGGGTGGGGGGTGGTTTTTTAGCAGAGGGGTATGATCAGGGTGCGAGTCAAGTCGGATCTAACACCGTTCAACTCAATGCACTTCTCCCCGCACATCAGGAGCCACTTCTCTCAGGCATCAGTGGTGAAGAAATGGTACCACCCACCCAAAAGCAGTGCAACCCGGGCAGCACCAGCTCTGTCAAATGGACCAACACCTCCTCATGCTCTTCCCCTGGCACTACCATTTCTTGGATGGCTTAAGGCAGGTCTCAGTGTACAGCAACGCAAACAACAGACCAGTTCCACCTTCACAGGTCTTCCTTCCCCCACAGCAACTCCCCCAACACAAGAACCAAAGCAAAAAGCAGCCGTCCCCATCCAAACCTCTCACCAGCCGAGCCCTCCTGGCAACAGATAGAACAGAGCAGAGCCAAAGGACCAAAGAAACGGGGGGGACTTGAGCTCTTGGACGAGAAACTCCATGTCTTCTTCATGTTGTCCCACCTCCATACCCTTGGCCAACATTCCCCATGGGGTGGCTGGATGTGCAGGACAGCCGTGAACGCCAGGAAAAGGAAGGGGGCGGGTGGGGTGGGGTTTGAAAGTATAATGCAAATATCTTTTTCTCTTTTTTTTTTTTTTTTTTTTTCCTCCGGTTGTTTTTGTTTGTCTGCTTTTTTACATATGTACACAAGTCCGACAATAAAATGTGGAACACAGTGCAATGTCTTGGCTGCGTAGCATCCAGGACTGGCTTAGTTGTGCATCGTGGTGTGCCCCAGGGACACACGGGATGGATAAGTAAAATCGTGTCCTCGGCTGGCTTCCGCAGAGGAGCAAACGGGTGGCTGTTCCCCTGGAAGAAGAGCAAAGTTCTTTTTAAAACCTCACTGCAGTCTCTGGCGGGGAAGGCATTCCTCAGAGGTGCCGTGGGCTTGGGTGCCCGTTATGGTACAGCTTCTGTTTGATGTGCACCATGTTCCCAGTCGCCTCCTCGTACTGCCTGTGATGACGTTTTCTGAACTCCTTTAAGTTACAAAACTTTGGAATCCAAGACCAGGAGTTGTCTGGAAGGCAGAAAGGAGAAGGGAGATGAGAGATTTACAGGAACGGCGAGACCCGTGTTCTCCTGCCTTGCCTAGCCCTGTTCCTGGCCTGTCCCACAGAAACCAGGCACGTGTTATGGCCATGGCAAGGCCACCCTTGACCTTCAGACTGCTGCCACATCCCTTTTCCATTCAGGCCCTGTTCTTCTGTCTCCTAAAACACCTACCAATTTCATGCAGCACCAGCAGGAGCCACCTTCTGCCCCAGTACAGGCTGTACAGCATCAGGTCTTTTTTTTATCCAGCGTTTCAACCCACAGCCACAGCTTGAACCTTTCCCTGTAGCGATGTTTCAGCTGCCACCCAGTTTCATGGCAGCTTTGGGTCATTCCACCCCAAAATCCACATAGCCCACCCCACAAAAGGAGAATTTGAAAGTCCCAGAGGACAATAGATGGTGGAAAGCTGAACGATCGCGGCCGGCAGGAGGTGGTACGAGGCTGCTCTGGCCACCTCCTCTCTGGCAGCTCCTATGAAGCACAACCTGGTGTCTGAGTTTCTCTAGAATATTTTCTATTTTAAGACATCTCTTCCATCAGGAAAGAGCTATAGGTTATTCTCGTGGACCAACATTTAAGCTGATCAGGCCACAATGTGACATTGAGTCATTGCTAAGTGGTACTCATGTATTTCAGGCAGGGCTCTACATCCTGTGCCAGGATTTTGTATTACCCCTACCCCTGCCTCTTATAGTCACAGGCACCATTTCTTTCCTTAGAAGGAAATTTTAGCTTAGGTATTCGTTCAAGAAAGAAACAGGTACCCTTTCTGCTTTAAAATGATGAGTTGAACGAATAGGAAATACCTAAAGGCTCAGTGTTCACTATTTTGCTCCAATTTTTTCAGCTTATCATCTTCAGTGACATGTTCTCAGCACAGCACACTTGCTTCTCTTTGGGCAGAACAGCTCAAGCTGTTGTTAAAAGCCCTTTAGTGGAAAGAGCCACCACATCCCATTGCAGGTTGTATGTAGCTGGAGCCCTCACCTACGGATTACAGGAGGGCTTCCTGAGTCTCTTCTTCCATTTATTTGTGGTGAACATTTGATTTGATTTGAGGCCAGGAACAGCGGAGGCACACATCTGGGGAGCAACCAGCCTGGTTTAAGAGCAGACTGGTCCCACATGGCTGGTGCAACACCACTAAGATGGCACTAAGAGGCAAAGTCTCAGGCCAGAGGGGTGTCAGCCTTCTGCATCATGAAAGGGGCACTGCCAAGGGGTTGCTCAGGGAAGAAAAAATCTAGGTGCAAAAAGTCATGCTGCATTCATTTTCTGAAAAGACGTAGCTGCACAGTGTTTTACACCATTGACTGACCCCTTCTTAAACCCTCAGAGTATGCACACACAAGGAGAGAACAAAAAAAAAAAAAAAGAAATAATATCGTTCAATTTAAATTCTAAATTAATTACTAGCATTGGCCTTTATTACTAAAAATAAAAATCTATGCAGTATCCCTTCTCAAGAAGGTGCCATATTTGTAGCTTCCAGCTCCATAATGAAAGGCAAGAGCTCTGAGGAGCACTATTGCTGCACTCACTGTAGCATCTCACCCAAGGAGCTCCTGACAGCCCTGCTGGCTTCAGAGGCACTGATGAGATCACAGCCACAGGTGGGCTGGTCAGAAACAGGTGTTATGGCCTCAAGATTGGCTTGGTACCTTAGATCTCACTGGAAACTCTGACAATTAGCCTTCTGCTTGGGAAATGACAGCAGCACAGCCTCGAGAGAGCCCTGATTCAGAAACTGTTCAAGCAGGCTGCTAGGGACTTGGGAAGACTAATGAGAAATTAATAGCATTTTGATCTGAGTTTTTAGAAAGCGATAGTCCACTTCCCTAATGAGAATTTCTTACAGGTTTACAGATAAATCTTTCTCTTGCTCGCTCTCCTTTTCCTCTGAGCTGTAATTTAACAGACACCATCAGTCACAGTTAGAGAGACTGAGATTTGTAGGGACACTGTTATGGCATTTCAAGTTATTCACTATTTTAACGGTTTCTCTGTCTTTTTTTCCCCCTCCAACAATTAAAGTGTGTGCTGAGAGAGCAAAGAGGGGCAGAGAGGGCCTCTGAAGGAGCGTCTGTTGGTCATTCTCAGGATGTTAGTTTGGGATGCTGAGGTCCAAAGACCAACCAACTGAGGCTACCACTTCCCCGCGGGGCCGATGTGGCTACTGAAAAATACAATTGGCACATCTGGCACAGGAAGGAGGGTGGGGAAACCTCAGCTGGTGTGTTCCTGACGCAGCACAGGAGCGTCTGTCGTTGTCACCAACGTTTACACAAACAACGGGAGGGCTGCACCCCACAGGCACGTGCCTGGGCAGCACATCACACGGGCAGAAAAATCCAGATCGCAGGGACGGCTTTGCCTGGCCTGAAAATACTCTGCCCTCGTGCAAAACAGCCACCATCTGCCAGCCCACCCACGTGCAAACACGCCGCTTTCCACCAAAAACTCCCCTTTGCACCAACGTTCTCCCAAGCAGAGCCCCTCGAGGCTGGGCTCCTCGGCTGCCTCTTTCCACCTAAACATTCCCTCTCGCGCAATGAGGGCTGGGATAGGGCCCTCCAGGCCAAATCCACACGGAATGATCCCCAAAGGGAGCTGAGGAAGGAGAAAGGGAGCCAGTGAGGCTGCACTTACCATACCGTCGGCTGGTTCTCCAGGCTCGCACTGCATAGTGGAGAACCCCATCCATCCACACCAGAAACCAGCTTATACAAAAGCCCAGCAAAAGTCCCAGCATCAGGTCGATCTCTTGCTTGGTTACATTGTCAGTCACAAAGTAGTTCTCCGAGGAGTCCACCACTGACTGATCCCCATCATATGGAATAACGTAATGGACATGATGCCTGTCGAGGGGACCAGAAACAGGGAGAAGTGTCAGTGGAGCAGAGCAGAGAAGGTTTCCCCTGACACCCCTGTGAGCAGAAGTGCTGTCTTGGCTTTTTGGGCTTAGGTCAGCAGAGGAGTGGGCAGAGAGGGGGGTGGAAATGCATGGAAACCCCAACCCCTGCCTGCAACTCGTGTCACACGCCTGACACAGCCCCCCACGCGCCTGCGGTCGTCATCTGTAAAACAGAAGATGATGTGAAGGTCCAGCAGGAGGTTGGTGACCCCCCCACACACACACTGGAGATGTAAAGGGCAGAGACCCTGCAGCACATCACTCCTGGAAGAGTCGCCCTCCGCACTCTTAAGGTTTTTTTGGGTTTTTCTGACTGCAGAAATGGGGTGGTTTGGGATACGGGGGTCTCCTTCTCCCCCCTCAAGGAACAGGCAGCAATTGCTGTCCGTGGCAGGTAGCAAGAACCCTCTCCCAGGGCAGGAGCAGCCAGTGAACCTTCTCATAGTGCCCTGAGTGCCACCAGCACCTGCAGCTGAACCTCACCTCTTCCTCAGGCAGCACTCAGGCTCAGGAAGGTCTCCCAGCCTCCCATACCATCCCTTCCCACCACTCATCACTTGCTGGGGACACAGTCCTTGCATTCTAGCTGGTTTCCAAAAAGAAAATAATGCCATCAGCTTATTGCTGGCCCCAAAGAGCAGAGCACAGAAGTGCAGCAGATGCCCTGCTGTGCCAGAGGCTGCCAGCCTCCTCCAGGGGACAGCACGGACCCTGGAGCTTCCAGAGATCTACCTCTCCCTCAAGGGTTCTGGAGAAGCTGGCCCCGGCCTTATGCCGGCAGGGGGGACTGGGTTCATTTGTGCAACAAGATGATGGAGACCAAGCTTGGGATGAAGCCAAACTGCTTGAAAGACCCCGGTTAAACTGGGAAAAGAAGGGGAATAGCAGGGATGGAGGGAGGGAGGGAGGGAGGGACGGAGGGAGGGAGGGAGTGTGTGGGACAGGAGGATCCCAGAGCAGAGGGGATGCGGGATGCAGAGCAGAACTGGAAGCAAGCTGCTCTGGAGCCTCTGCATCTGCTTCAAACAGCTTTTAACCTTCCCCGAGAGCAGCCAGGAGCCAGGAGGCTTCTCTGGGCTCTGTGCTCAACCATCCTGCCTCCTCCCACTGCCTGTTTTAGGGGCACTGCTCAGGCAGGGGCTGTCACTGCTGCCAGGGAGCCCAGGAATGGCCGGCCAGCCGTGTCGAGGAGCCACTGAGCAGCCCCATGCACCTGCCAGGACCACAGAGGTTGTGTGCAACACACCCCCACTACAACAGCCCGCAGCACAGATCCATCACCAGTGCTCCCAGCTCAAGGCCAGGGTGTAGTTTGCATGGGCTCTCCCACCCCAGCATCGCCCACCGCCACCCACCACCACCAGCATCACCCTGCCCTCCCATCCCTCCCAGCTCCATGGGCCCATCCCGAGTGCCACAGGCAGGAGAGGAGGATATCAGGAGAGGAGGATATCACTGGAGGCCTCTGAATATGCATGAGGTGCAGGTTGCTCAATAATCACGCCTGAGAAACGTCCAAATATTTACACAAACAAACCTCCACTCAAAGGAACCTACTGAAAACAGCCCTAATCTCAGCAACGACTTAATGGAGGCCACCTGCACCAAAGGCACCGGCTCCTGGCACACCAAGGCATGTGGGGCTGGTTAACAACCTGGTGCCATGGCATGTTGGGGGGTGGAAAGGGTTGTGTGGATTTGAACCCATCTCACCATGCTCCTGAGATCTAGTTCTGCTTCCCGTTTGCATCCAGCAAAGGCCCCAGTACCAGGGACCAGACTGGGGCAGTCGGAGAAAGGAGATGCATCCAAGCCAGCTCTGATGGCAGCTCAAAGTGACCTCAGAGGCAAGTCCTGCTCGTGCCTCCTCTTGCTGGTGGGGTTGTAACCAGAGGTATTTTCCTTCATTTGGCTCAGGAAAGTTTAGGGGGAAGAGGGTGTGTGAGGGAGGGCTCCCAGAAAGGGAGCTCTTATTCATGAATGGGAGGGTTCCCGTTAATTTCATTAACACATTAACTTACTCCCTTTTGCTTCTTGAAGTACAAGAAGCAGCCTGAGGGCTGAGTCCACAAACACCTCCAGAAACTCAGACTCCTTGAAATGATCAAGAGCTTGAGTCCCTCAGCAGGAGCTGCTCTGTATCTCCTCTGCATTGCTGGGTCACAAGCCACAGGGCTACCTACAGCCAGCCCATGCAGAGCATCCCCAACGCACAGCCATCTCTGGGCTTAAGAGAAGTGAAACTTCCCAGACACAGCGAGGATGGACCCATTGCTGGGAAGGGAATGCAGACATCTTGCCACATATGAGGTGGCTTTCATGGAGGGTCTCAGCTCTGTGCCAGAACGGTTTGGGTTAGAAGGGACCCCCAGTACCATCCCCTGCCCTGGGCAGAGATGCCTCCCACCACACCAGGTTGCTCCAAGCCCCCTCCAACCTGCCCTGAACCCCTCCAGGGATGGGGCAGCCACAGCTTCTCTGGGCAACCTGGGCCAGGCTCTCACCACCCTCACAGCAAAGTTCTTCCTGAGATCTCATCTCCATCTCCCCTCTTTCAGTGTCAAACCCTTCCCCCTCCTCTTATGGCCCCCCTCCCTGATCCAGAGTCCCTCCCCAGCTTTCCTGGAGCCCCTTTAGGGACTGGAAGGGGCCCTAAGGTCTCCCCAGAGCCTCCTCTTCTCCAGGCTGAACCCCCCCAACTCTCTCTGTCCATCAAAGAGAGTCCTGGTGTCCTCTCCTCCCACTGCCATGCTCCCCGCAGTGCTCAGGAGCAGGGATGTGCCCGTAGCACTCACATACATGCACACACACACACACACACACACGTGTAGCATGGCCAGCACCACAGTAACATGGGACACAGCCCTCTCCTGACATGCTTCACCCAAGGTTTTTTGTTTTTCCCCTACCACAGAGTCTTCTCCCCTCACAGCTCCTGTCCTTGCAGGGCACTGAGGGAAGGGACACGGTCACCTCCTCCCTGCCTTGTCCCTCTCTTCGGTGCAGGCTGACTCTGCACTCTGCAGTGGGATCTCCTCCAGCCGGGAGAAGCTGTGGGACAGCCATGCCCAGGGCAGCGAGGAGTCACTCCTGTGCACACTGAGACACCAAGAAGTCCAAAGGCGATTCATGGAAGGCAAAATTCAACAGAGAGCAACAACTCTGACCTCTCTGGATTTGGCAACTTAACTTTCGTGAGCATCAGAAATCAGTGTTGGATCCCAGGTGTAAATGTCCTTCAAAGAAAAGCCTCTTGTCACCAAAGCACCCCGGGAAAGCACTTGAGACCCTGCACTCCTACCTTCCAGGCAGCTTTTGGGAACCCTGAGTTACCAGAGCAGGTCTATGCAGTGGAGATGACAGTTTCCATGCTGCAGAGTTTTCTGGAAAGGGTTTAGCAAGGCTCAGGGAAGATGATCTCCAGTTGGGAGACCTGGGCCACAGGAAACTTTATGCTTCATTTTGGCTTAACAGGACAGAGCGGTGCCTCTGAGGTGGGGAAGGGAACAGGGACAGACCCCCAGAATTTTTCTGTTGCAGCTCAAGTCCTCGGGGACGGTACAGGAGTGATTCAGAGATGCTGCCACATCAGCACAGCACGTTATTAATAGTGTGCAAAGGTCCAGGGTCCCCACCACATATCAAGGGAACTGGAAACTGGAACGTGGCCTGGATGGCTCTGGGGGCTGGATCCAGCAAGGGAACGGATCCCCTCCAAGCTGAGCACAAGGTGGGTGCAGCAGGTCACCACCACCTCCACACCAGAGCTCCTCAGGAAGGGCAGTGCTGGAGACCAGGCTCTGGTAGGGCAGTTTCAGAAACATGGATGTCCAGGGGGTGACATAACCCTCCAGCCGGTGCCTGTTTCACCAAACAAAGACCTTTGAGAAGAGACAAAAATCTCCTTCAGCCTCGCATCACCTCAGCCAGAGGGCTGATGTGGGTGTGAGGGCTGGGGGGTTCACAGCACCCTCGGATGTGAGGGAGCTGTCACAAAGTACCTGTGGCCCTCAAAAGGTAAACTCAGCTCCTGATCGTGTCTTCTCTACAAGAAAAAGCTGTAGCAAACAACCTGAGGGCCAATTCCTGGGCAGTTCGAGCTGGTATCAGTTTTCCCACCAGATCCAGGCCAAATTATTCCTATTAAGTTAATGATGGGCCACCTCCCTTCATGGGCCATGCCCACCTTTGATGTGGTGGAGCTTCCACAGGAAACAGATATACTTGTAGGAAGAGAACTGCGACCAGCCATCAGGCCAGAAAAACCCTCGACCCATCAGGCCAGAAACACCCTTGACAGCAGGAAGGTCTGGTGATGGCCAGCATCTGCTCTCCTGAAGCAAGGGAGAGACTGGATTTGCTGATCCGTCCCCAGCCAGGCAGCACCTGGCCCAAGTGGGGAACTGAAGCTGCTGGAGAAAGCAGAGTGTTTGTGTCTGTGCCCGTGTGCTGGAGCTGGTAGCATCCCTGTCCCCTTTCCCGGTCTTTGTGACAAAGAGGGATAAAAAATCCTCCTCTCCTCCCTCCCGGGGCTGGAGCAGAGCCTTGGCCGGCATGGCGGGGACATTTCCCTACAGAGCTGCCCGAAGCGCTATTGTCCCTTCCAGTGACCTTGCGTGTGTGCTGGCTGCTGCAGCCACCGCACAGCACGGGAGCCTTTGCAAAAGCACCACTGGTCCCTCGTTTGAAATGCAAAGAGCCCATCGCTGCTGCCTCCCCACTGCCCACGTCCCATCCCCCCCCTCCCCTCCATCGGGGATATCGGCACGATGATGCTCTGGCTCCCTCCTGGGCAGGTGTCACTCTCAGCCGGTAGCCAACATGTCACATCTCCTGGGCTCACGTGTCAGGTCTCACAACCTGGACGGACTGACCCATTCCCCACCTCCAGCCATAGGAGGATTTGGGAGGACGTGGCTTCTCCCGCCCTCCACGGGGGGCTGCGAGCAGAGCGAGGTGCCATTCGGCATCCCTGCCTGACCTTGCAGCCTCTCCTCAAAGGTGCCAACCGGCCCCCAAGCCTCTCAGAACCCACAGACCAGCAGGGATGGCACCACTGCACAGGTGGAAACATCTCCCTGGGATCCTTTGCACTCTTAACAGCTACCAGAAGCGCCCCCCCCCCCCCAAAAAAAAGCCTGGTGGTCTCCAGCACCAGGCAATGAGCACTCCCAGCACATCCACAGAGGATCCGGGGATGGGGAGGTTTCGTGACTTTGCTCCAGGGTGGTTGGGAAAGGGAGAAAGAGAGCAAAAATGTACTTGCTGGGCACCCCTGACAGCAGCAGCCTGGGGCGAGCATTGGCCTGTCCCTTCTCTGAGCGTGGAGGGCAGCATTTGGCCCCTCACAGAGAGAGCCTGGTGAGCAGCAGCATTCAAACCCATGCTCCAGCCCCACTGACCACCCTCCAGCACCAGGGCAGAGCCCCAGCCAGCAGCCAGCTCATACATTTCCACCCTGTGCCCAGCCTGGGAAGCAGCCCAGGGGGTCTCCATGCAGGCTCAGGAGAGGTCCTGCCCTGAGACTCTCCCTCCTGGATCAGAGCCTAGGGCTGAGGTATCCCTCAGACGGGAAGAGATGACTTGAGGGTTGGCCAAGCCCCTGGATCTGCTGCAGGGTGCTGACATCCAGGTAAGGCTGACACTCCTTCTCAGTCCTTTCCAACCCCACTCACGGGGAGAGGCTTTGCCTGGGAAGGAAGGACTCACCCAAGGTCACTCAGAAGGTCAGTGGCAAGGAGAATACGTGCCAGAGCTCCTGAGGTCCCTGTCCTTTCCCAGAGAGGGAACTTCCAAGCCCTCCCAGGCTGTTTTGACGGGCCCTTGCTCCATGCAGGTGTCATCTGTTCTCTCCAACTCACGGACGGACGCCCTTTGGTGTTTTTCCTTTGCATGACATCACCCAGCTCCTGATCTGCTGCCAGCTCTCTGCTTCCAGAGAGGACCCTTTACTGGCTGGGACAGAGACATTCGGACTGGGGCAGTGCTACACTTCTGCAGTCCTCCCTAGCCCTGCCTTCTCCTGGGAATAGCTACATCCCAGGGAGGCAGGACCTCCTGCATGCAAGCAGGGCCCCAGCACAGTGCTTTGGACAGCCTGAACATCTCCAGGCTGAGGACAGAAAGTGCCAGGCTCCCCCAGGGATCTGCTCCAGCCGATGCATTCCTGCATGGCATCAACAGGAGCCAGCAGGAGTGTAAATGTGGCTGTCACCCCTTCTTCCTCCGGCAAGAAGGCAGCTGTGAGGAGAAGAACAGTCCCTGTCACACCAGGGATGTCTGTGCAGGCTCAGTACCAGCTCCCTGTCTCTCTGCTGATGTCCTCCCTACATGCATCATCCCCCAGTGTCCCTTCTGGGGACTGGCAGGACTGTTTTCTCACCGAGCAGCTCTAAATGCACCTCAAGTGGCCTCAGGAGTTCTGGCAGCTTCACCCTCCTTTGCTCCAGTGCTACCAGTAGGGCAAGCATCAGCAGCTCTGTGGACGTTGCCACTTAACGGACCACAAACAGACATCAGCCTCCACCCCCTGTATCTTTGCCCCGGGCTGGAGAGAAGGGCAGTGCCCTGTGCTGCTCCAGACAGAGTTGTCTCCCAGCACCTCGCATCCAGACAGACATGGGGTCTCGTCCCTGCACTCCCTGAAATCCTGGTGCAGCTCAGCATCCACAAGCACCTCCTCGGTTCTCCTCACCACACTCGCTTCTGACTTCACAGACCTGAAAAATTCCCCGCCAGGGCCCAGCACAGCGAGGTCACTCTTGCCTCAGCAAGCTGCTACCTTGCTTCTGGCGGTGACAAGCAACAGCTTTGGCCTGAAACAGCCCCAGTGACCCTGACACCCCCCCCAGAGATGTGCAGAGCGAGGGTGGAGATCAGCCCTACCAGCGTCCAGCACTGAAGATGGGGCTGGCTTTCTTCCCCAAATGTCCTCACCCCAGCAGCTCTCCCTGGTCACTGCCAACACATCCAGTGCTTAGGAACAGGGATAAAAACCCAAAGTATAGCCTCCAGCTGTGGGAAGTGAGGCCCTCTCTATGAGCAAGGGTTGGCAGAGGGCATTTCAGGAAGAAGAGGGCAGTGACTCCCTTTTTTTTGTCCTGGGACCTTCTTCCAGCCTCAGTCCCCTGCGGAGAGGAGAACAGGCAGAGTCCAGGAAAGACACATCTGTGCCCATGAGGAGAGACCCCAGCCGTGACCTCCGTGCAACCCAAAGAGCTCTCTGGGGAGACAGCAGGACAGGCGACCCTGCTGGCCATGCACCCAGGTGGCTCCAACAAGCCCAGAGCCACCAAAAGATGGGCAGAGCCTGGGGCACCCCTGGGTATGGCTCCTGCTGCTGCCTGCCAGCCTCCCACCACAGACCAGCACTGGAGGGGGACTGGCCGCATCCTAGACACCCCTCCCTGGAGGGCAGAAAGCATGGGCAGAACCAAGTGGGCAGCTGGAGCTGGAAATACAGCAGCCTTCCCAGTCTTCTGGCTGGAAAGGGCACCCCATCATCAAACAGGGATGGGAACAGCCAAGGGGTGACGTCTGGGCTTTTCCCCTGGAGCTTCGCAGGGATGAGGTGGGACAGAAAGGTCTGTGAGAAGCAGAACTAAATCCCTTGGCCTCAGCTGGCACCCAAGACACACAGAGATGGTGTTCTATAGGCCACCACCATCAAGGTGACAGTCCCTGGCCCCTCACACTGACCCAGGCTCAGTGCAGACTCTGACTCCTTCTAGCAAGCACATCCATCCTGCTGTACACTGGATGTCCAAGGCCAGGCCGGGGTGTCTGGACATGGTAGACCATTCTTGGAGGAAAGATCCACTCTGATACCCTGAGGAAGATACAACCAGGACAGGAAACTGGCAGGAAAACGTTTCTGAATGAATATGCTGGTGTGACTGACACTACAAGCTAGGCCAGGGCAAGAGGGAAAAACAATAATCGCAACATCTCAGGCTATTGCACATCAATCTTCACTCATTCCCATTCCTCTTTCCCTCCTCCAACATTTACTCATTTTCCCCATTCCTCCCAGCAATACGCTGACCTGCAGCCAGGTCTCTCCTCCAAGGACTCCCTTTGGTTATTGGCAAATGAAGAGTTTTCCTTTATCAATCCCTGGTACCACCGTTCACAACACGGTCCAGCTCCATCTTTGCCTCACGTGGGGCAAAACCCCTCATGGTTCATGCCCCATGTGCTGAAGGGAGCACTCAGAGCACTCAGAGCACTCGGGCAGGTGGCAAAAAGGACAAGCCACATCCAGCATCACCCGCCTTTTAAATCAGAGAACAAGGAGCACTGGCATTCGGGCAGCAGGTCAGAGCTCAGGGAGAGCAGGTGAGGATCACAGACCGACCCACAGCATGAGGCCACGACAAGCCCCAGAGCATGGGGGTGCCTTGTGGAAGTGTCTCCCTGCATCAGAGCGTGGACAGGTTGAAACCAACGCTCGTGCACGACGAGAACCCTGCCCAGGAGTGGAGATTCGTGCTCCCGGTGTGCTATTTCTGCTGCAAGAGCCATTGCTTCTCCATACCTAAGGCACTGGTAAACTTCAGCTTTTTGCCTCCTCGCAGCTCCATGCTTGACAGTTTGGAAGCTGCTTTGTGCACTTTCTAAGAAATGACCTAACTATGTCTGGGGAGAGTGCCATGGCTAATTTATCTGCCTTCAACAGCTTCTCTGCAGACATAAAGTTAGAGGAGAGAGGAATGGCCCCGCCACCTTCTCCAACTTGGGCAGGAGGGACACTGCCAGCACCACCAGTGGGACCTGGCACTCCTCAGTCTCTCCAGGTGATGTTAAATCTATTGCCAGCAGCCAATTTCCACCACCACTGGATGCAACTGTGACAAGTAAAAAGAAAAGCTGGTTGAAGAGGCAGAGGAAAACCCTTAAACTAGTGAGAGAAGTCAAACTAGTGAAGAAGACTCCAAAAAATTACCTAAGAAAAAGCCAATCCCTGCCCCAAAAAAACAAAAAAAAGTCAAAGACACTGTGGACATTTCTTGTCCCCAGTCTTCCCAACTGGCCTTAACACAGCGGTGCCTGTGGTGCCCAAGGAGCCAGGTATTTAGGGTCTGCCTACCAGCTCCCTCAGGGCCTGGCTGCTTTTGGCCCTAGAGATGCTGCCTGTACTTTCTTTGCTGTTCTGCCATAGGAGGCTGAGGAGGAACCATGGGGAGAAAGGCAAGGATCACCTTCGGTGAACGAAGCCGAGTGGAAGGGCAAAGCAGTTTCCCTTTATTAAGCAATGAACATCCCCATTCCAGCTTAGCTTCCACACCAGGGACACCAGAGGGACGTGACACCTGGGAGCCAGGATGCAGCTGGTCCCAGGGGCAGCTCAAAGAGGAGTGGAGCTTGGTCTAGGTGTTGGCTGTGGCAGGGGAGGGCTCCTTTAGCTGGCACAGCCTTTGTGCTGCTTTATTCCCCCCCCAAGACAAGAAACTCTCCAGCAGGCAGTGAGGAACCAGGCACAGGAGGGGACCGAGGCCTCCAGGAGAGCAGGGTAAGGATCACAGACAGCAATCCCATAGAGGGGAGAGAGATTCAACCCCTAAAACTCAGTCCCCAGGCTCTAAAGCCCCCTCACGAGCCACCGCGATTACACGCGACACAAGAAGTGCTGCGTTGTTTAGAATCGAGCATTGCCAAAACCAGCCATGGAGAGAGGCAAGTGTCTGTCCAGTCATAAACTTCTACACAGCAAAGGCATCTCCTCCTGGCACAGAACCCACCCCCATGCCCTCAGCTTGCTCCACGCTCCCCAAAAGCCCTCGGCGTGCTCTGCCCCGAGCGTCGTTACAACCTCAGGGGAAAAGCCACGGAGAATTCAAAGCCGATCCAAGATCACAAAGCCTCAAAGTGACACCGTCCTTAGAGAGCAACACTCCTTCCTGGCCACAGATCCTCTTCGTTTGCCAAACCCCTCTTCCTTTGAAGCCACACGACCACCAACAGCAACCCCCAGACCGCAAACACCAAGGAACACCGCAGCAAGCCTTTAAATCCAAGTTACTCACTTTCCCAGGGCTCGCAGATGCATTGACACAAGCATGCACACAAAGGAAAATGGACTTCCAGGCCCACAGAAAACTCTTCTTCCAAGAAAAAAAAATAAAAAATAAATAAAACAAGCAAACAAAAAACCCACCCCCAAAAATAACCCCTCTGTTGATGGAGGAGCTGCCGAGGAAGGTGAGACACAGCCAGAATGTAAAAATGGTAGCCCAGCCAGCAGCACCCTGCCGCCGGCCACCACCTCGCTGCGCCTCACCAAGGTGGGAAGGGGCTGGCGGGGCCGAGGGGGACACACACAGACCCCCCCCCAGGGGAGAGGGATGTCACACAGGTGACTTACCTCCCACAGTTGCAGTGGCAAACTCGGTCTTCCCCTCTGAGATGCGGTAAGATGTAATTGTGAAATCTGTCCAGCAACGCATTCATGTCCATCAAGCAAGCTATTGCCTGTAAGAGCCCATAACCAAGGCATCTGGTCAACTCTGGATGATGGAATAAAACATTGACTCTAGTTTGATTGCCAAAGACTGAAGCAGTCATCAAGAAAATAATCTTCTTGGGGCACACACACAGACACACAGACACACAGACATCCCCACCGAGGTGCACAGGCAAAAGGGACGGTGCAGGGAAAGGAAAAAAGGGGGGGGTTGGGGGGGGGGGAGNNGGGGAGGGGAGGGGGGGGGGGGGGGGGGGGGGGGGGAGATGGAAATAAGCAAAAATCTCTTACCATAACGATAGAGGCGCCCAGGATCATGAAAATCATGGTGTTTGCATTCATGGACATCAATAGGGAATTGCCAGCGGTCGGGTCCGTCCGCCCCCAGCCCGCCGGGAGCCAGCGGCGGCCGCGCTATTCCGCAGAGCTCGGCCCGGGGCGCATCGCGCTGGGCGCCCGCAGGCTGCGGTGCGGCGGGGGGCGGCGGGGAGCCCCCCGCACCCGCGCTCCCCCCCCGGCCCGGGGGATGCCTGGGGGCTCCCTGGCCCTGCCCGTTTTATTTTTTTATTTTTCTAGGACAAACGTTGACAGGTAAAAAAAAAATCATAAAAAAAATAAAATTAAAAAAAATATCTATTTCTCTCTCTCTCTCTCTCTCTCTCCCCTTCCCCCGGCCTCAGCCGAGGGAGGTGCGCCACGTCTCCGGGAGCGGGCACACACCGCCACAAGCACAGCCCTTCATGCAGCAACTGGAAAGCGAGCCAGCCAAAACCGGGGGGGTGGGGGGGAAGGCTAGGAGTGGGGGGGGGGAGGCAGGCTGGGGGAGGAGGAGGAGGAGGCAGGCTGCAAAAATCACCCAGTCCGGGGGAGCCTCATTGCGTCCTCTTCCCCGACCCTCCCCAAAATCACCCCCTTCCTCCTGCTTCCCATCGGTGCGGAAAAAAAAAAAAATAAAATACCCCCAAACTACCAACCGCCCCTAAAAAAGGGAAAAAAAAAAGGAAAAAAAGAGATACACCCCCCCCCCCCCCCCCCCCCCAACACCCTCCCCTCCCGGCTCGGGGCTGCGTGTCCCCGCTGCTCGGTTCCCTGCTGGAAGCCCCCGGTCCAGCCTCCCCCCCACCCCCCCTCCGCCTCCTCCCGGGCCCGGGTGGCTCCGCGCCGGCGGCTCCGCACGGGGGAGGGATGCGGGATGCAGCGGGGAGATGCGCCCAGGCAGAGCCGGCCGCCCCCTCCCCAACCCGGGCATTTACCTACGTGGGGAGGCGCCGGTCCGAGAGCGGCTCATGGCGAGCGACAGCGACAGCGACAGCTCTGCGGACCTGCCCTTGCGGGGCTTCCCCCCGCAACGCAGCCACACGCTTCTTTTCCCGAGCGAAACCCCGGCAGCGGCGCTTGGCCGCATTTTGAGTCCCACACGCCATCCTCACCCCGCCCTTCCTCCCGCCCGGGCTCGGCCCCGTCCTCCTCGCATCCCGGAGGGGCCACAGGGACGGGGAGGACGGGGGGGGGGGACACACACCGCTACCGGACGGAGAGGGGAGGGGGGGGGGGGTGTCCGGGGGTGCGGGATGGGATGGGAACCCCGCACTCCGCCGCTGCTTCCCACGGCACCTCCCTCCCTCCGCCCGCTGCTTCCCAGCGACGGCCCCCTCTTTGGGGGTGTCCCCAACCCCTCTGTAGGGGGTGTCACTCCAGCCCTTCACCCCAGGCCAGCCCGGGTCCTCCTGTCGCGGGGAAGTGGCCCCCAAGGAAGGCTGCGGGTGCCCAGCTCTTCTTTGAGTGATCCCCACCTGGATTTGGCCCCCAAAGACAAGCTGGGGGCGAGGGAGAGACAGGAGACCCCCCCTCCTCGCCTTTTTTTTTTCCACAGAAATAAAATGACCCCGTAACAGCTTCGTCCCAACCATCAAACCTGAGATCTAAGGTCCAAGCAAAAGGTTGGGCTTCAGGTTCTCCCCCTGCTTTTATTTCACGGGGCTATTTGGTCAGTCTCCCACTGGTTGAGGAGCTTCTGGTGTGTGTGGGGGGGGAAAAAATAAATAAAAGAAAAGAAGTGACCAGCCAGTAACTTTTTTTTCCTTGTTTGTCTGTTCTTTTCCCTGTAAGCCGTGCTCTCTGGGTGAGCAGAAGAGGTTCCAGCACCACGTGGGAAGTGTGTGGTAGCACAGAGCCCCAGGGTTGTTCCATCGCGTCGGGCAGTGCCTTCGCCTCCGGGTCCTTCAAGGTTAGTCTCACCTTGCTGGAGCCCCACCATCCTTGATTTTTTTAATTATTTTTTTTCTTTAAGGCTTCTCAGGGCCATCCAGGTGGAGTTTGCTTGTTCTGGGGTGTGCATTCCTGCATCTTTGTTTTCCTGGTTCCTGAGGCCACCATCAGCCTCCTTATGTAAGGACTTGTGTTATATAAACTCCATTCTTCAAGGAACAGTCATTAACCTACTACTGGGTATTGAAAATACCAAAATACTGTCACGCAATTAAAATCACTAAACGGTGTCCTCAAATTAGAGCACACAGATTGCGTTGCAGATTTTATTTTTTTTATTTTTTTTTTTCCCCCCCCCCCCCCCCCCCCCAGTTAAACCACACACATGAACCATTCGATAAACCGGGCACTTCATGCAAAAGAGCAGCAGCAGAAAGAGCTGGGATGGTGGCGCCTCTGCCCACAACCCTGCCCGACCCACCAGGGTTCCCTCCCACCCCCAGGGTGGGTCCTACCCTCTCCCTGGGTATAATCCTGTAAGAGATGTCATCACAATCACAGGAGAGACCAGACAATGCGAAGAGAAGTGGGATTTTGTGCAGCTGGAGTTTTGTGCCTGGTCACCATCAGTGTTCCCCCCATCTCCCACCCGTCCCCAGGCTGGGGCAGCTCTCACCTGGGCTTCAGGCACACTCGGGTGTAAGTTGGGTTTCTCTGCATTCCTCTGGAGGAGCCCTCTTCCCTTGTTGTCCTTCTGGAGCAGACGTCCTGGCTGCTGGGGACACCAAATGTCACTGCTGGGATCATAGAATCATTTTGGCTGGAAAAGACCGATCATCGAGTCCAACCATCTACCCCACTCTACAAAGTTCTTCCCTACACCATATCCCACAACACCACATCTAAATGACTCATAAACTCATCCAAGGATGGTGACTCAACCCCCTCCCTGGGCAGCCTGTTCCAGTGTCTGACCATTCTTCCAAGCAGGAGCCAGGAGAAAACAAATTCTCTGGGCCATCAGATGGATAAGTGAGCCTGGACTGTGGCAGACCAGCCAGGCTTGAGTGTTTGAGACCCAAGAACCACCTGAGGCCATGCCAGGTCTTTCGTCTGTGTGTCTGGGGGAAAATAAGGCCAAGAAGTTTCTCTGGTGACTTCCAGCTGATGAAAAGAGGCAGCGGGGACTGGCCGTGTTTTAGCAAAGTGACATTTTATTTGTACGAGCGAGGATTGTCTTTGTAACATAAATGTGAAGGGATGCTTAGGCAGCTTGGGGTGGCCACCACCATGGTTTTGTTAAACTTATTCCTAATCGCTTTAATAGTACTAGAATTAAGCTGATCCTTTTCGACAACAAGCATCTGCATCACCTACACTGACCCCTGACGCCCTCACAACCTCGGGTCTCACGTTGGACCATCACCAGCACCCTCCCCAAGACGAGTCCATCATCAGCGTAACAAGAGCTCAGCAGCATTGGGCCAGTCCCCAACCAAGTGACCACTGCCTTCTCCTGCCTTTTTTTGCCCCGTGAATACGTAGCCCCAAGTAGGAACTCTATCCCAACTCATGTTTGCAGGATCTGACTCCCTTTGCTTTCCTCCTGAAGGAACCTCAGCTGATGTCCCATGGTGCTCACACAGGTCAGAGCATTTCTCTCCTTTTTCATTTGTTTTTTTTTTTCCTTCTACAAGAGCCCACTCAGCTGTCCCATACCCTTCCTGTACTCCACTCACTGCTTCATCCCCCTGGTTTATTACTCCTGTGCTGGCACAAGCGTTTGTGTGTGTTGATACCTCCTCCTAAGCTCCTACACGTACGAGGAATAGAAGTTGGAGCTGGCTAATCTGCCTAGCAACAACTTCATTTGGCTGCTGCAGTGGGGAAATGTAGTGAGGATCATTGATCTATGCACGGTCAGATCCAGCAGTACCAAAACCCAGGGGAAAAAAACCCCTCTTTTCCACCAAACAGGGTGGAAAATCTGCATCACTTGGTGCACTGACCCTTAGAGACAAGAGAAGGAACCCAACAAGAGAGAACTTCAGGGACAAGATACCAGCGGTGCTTTTATTTACAGAAATCTATTCCAAAGACGTGCTGGTGTCTCTGACAGGAAGAAGAATGTTCACAAATGTTACGAAGGGCTTAACAAGACCAGAAACTCAGAAAATGGCCCCCAAAATGAAAAGTGACTCGTGTGAAAGAAAAACAGACTGGAAACTAGAAGTGAACAGGGCTCTGCTGCTCCGTGCCCTACAGACAGGGTCTGCCAAGGGCTGAGATGTGAGAGAGGAAAACCTCAAGAAGTTCTTGGCACAACCCACACTTCAATAGGTACTATTCTTTAATCGATATTTTCTTTCCTAGAAAGAAATATTTGTGTGTGTATAAACACGTGTCTCTCTCAAACAAGACTAGAACCCCACAAAATTCCTGTATAAACTGTGCTTCATTGTGGATTTCAATGCAAACGAAGCACACAGAGACAAAGTAAATATGTAAATACATACATTTTTCACTAATCTTTGAGTTAAATGAGAAGTAACGTGTCAGAGTAAGAACAGCTTCAGCTAAAGAACGAGAAACTGGTGTTTTGCTCACAGAGATCTGAAGTGGTTTGAACGGGACTGTGGATCACTCAGAATAATTGCCTGTCCATCCTGGTTATCCATCATCCATCCATCCATCCATCCAAACGGCCTCCTGTGCCCTGGTAAATAAACAAATGAGAAATGACCAGCTCCCAGAGTTGCTTTTCCTGATGAAAAGAAGAGTTAGGGTGGGAAGAAGAATTCTGTGAACATCCTATATACTATAGCATGATTTTAGACCAAGGCTTCTCATTCCAGCTGAAGAGGTGCAGTGAATTGAACTTCTACTAATTAATCCGTTCTTAGGACTACAGCAACCAGAATTCTCTGCCAAATTTGCACACAAAAAGTATAATCTTTACATAATAAAAAGTACACTGATGTAGATCTCCACATATGCACAAACCACAGGCTGAAACACCCTCTTTGGGTTTTCACTGCCTTCCTATGAAATAGCAACAAGGAGCTCTGTTTAGGATGAATCAAGTTGAAAGTAGGAAACAATTTTCAAACAGTCACCAAGTTTCTCCCTGCCCCAGAGCAGACCTTGGCACTGACACTGCGAAGGGAAGGAAAACTCTTGAAATGTTGCTTGAAATGTCTTTTTAAAGAGCTCAAGGAAAGCAGTGCAGTCCTTACAGAATCCTCTTCTTCTTTTGGCTGTAAATATCCCCATGGTAACAAGCGATGGTATCAGACAGACAAATGAGCAGAAGCAGGGGAGGCTGAATGAAATCCTTCAAATACTGAGTTATCCAGAAACAAAAATGGGACAGGACAAGCCCACCAGAAGACAAACCTCATCACAACTGCTGCTTGGACCCACCATCCCTGGATTCTCCAGATCTGGCTGTTCATTTGCCACAAAATTTTTTTGCTTTAAGTATTTTTAAGAGAGAAGAAAACCAGCCCAGGTAACTCAGGGTTATTAAACATTCTTGGGACCCGAGTAGGATGCAATGACCCATTTGGACCCCCTCCAGGACACAGATGGAACTGGCAGAGGTCTCCCTTCTCCCCACAAGGCAGTTGCAACCGCAGCCAACCCCCAGGAGGAGAGAGAGGGGCCTGACCCAACAGACTGCAAGATCTGCAACAGCAAAGGAGTGTTTTCAGACCTGGATTTGCCCCTTTTTGGGGTGTGGAGCTGATGCCTTTTAATACATACAGGTGTGTTCACTAAAGCAGGTGAAGCAGATGGCAGATGACTGACTGCATCCACAGCCCGAGCTGTCTGCATAGATGGGCAGCGCTGCCCGAAATGGAGAGGAAGCACCCAGCACTATCTTCCTGCATGTGCAAAATGAACTAAAATTAAGGAAAAATCAGGTGATTCACATGAGCTGTCAGAGGTGAGAAACCAGCTCAAACCCCATCCCTTACTTCACATGATGCTTACAAAGTTGTCCTGTATTAAAGAGCACAGACTTCATTTGCTGTTAAAGGTTCCTTTAACAAAACGACTTTAAGATCTCCTCAAGCAGCAACATTTCACCATTTGCATTTCAAACAGCTAATAATTTGGTTTGTTTTCACTTTTAACTTCTATCAGTTTGAACAAACAGAAGTGTGAGCTTTTGCTCTGTTTGCATACAACTACTCAATTTATGGGCTTTAAGCCCTGACAAGCATGTTTATTATTGCTGCATGGGAGGAAAATGTTTCTATTCAAGAGATACTTCAGTTAAAAAAAAAAAAAAGCTTTACATTATTTCTATTGACAGTGGAGTTTGCTATTTCTCCCCATCTTCCTTATAGAAGACATACATCCAGCTGGCCCCAACTCCCACAGCTACAGCCTCACAGTTTTATTAATCTCACACATGATAATCCAAAAGCAATTAAGATCCCAAAAGATTTCCCAGTAGTGCCCCAATTCATGCAGAGGAAGCAGTTCTTCAGTTCAACACTGGATCAAAAAAATAATTTTGAGCTGCCCAGACACACAGCTCAGGTCTTTCAATTCCTACCAAGACCTTCTTGGTGTCACTCCCCTCTCCAAGACCCTTTGGATGAACGACCATTCCTGTTCCACTACACATAGTTTCTGTTTTACCTTGCAGAGAACAGGTAAACTCACTCAGCTTCTGTTTTGAAGACAGACAAACTTACAGGTTTTTTCATTTTTATTGGATGCTTCCAACTTTATATCTAATAATATACAGATACTCGTTTTTCATTGTTCCATTCATATCCTCACATAGTTCAGCCATTCTGTCACATTAAAATAAAAAAAAAAGCACAACTGAAATAAAATAAATTTGTAAGCTGGAAAAATACATTATAAACTTATATTCAAGAAACATTCTCTTTATAATTAAAGACCTACTTGTAATAAGTAGGATTTAAAGAAAAACTTGATTTTCATTTTTAAATAGGTGGCCTTTGTGTATACTTTTCTCATCTCATATGTACAACCCCAACCAGTATCTCTGCCTACCTGTGACAGAATACCTGAAACAAAACAAAAAGACACCAAAAAGGAGTTTTTAAACAAAAAAAGATCAATATTCATTTTCCAGGAAAATACAGTATAATTGGAACTTTAAACACATGCTTCCCTCATCTGTATTAAGGCCTAAGAGACAGATGTGCTTTAATAAAAGCAGACAGTATGAAGAAAAGTCCTTCCACTTTTCTCTTCGAATTCCTGTAACAGCTCATCTATTTCATTTTCCATGTCTTCTGTGTGCTGTATCTAGAAGAGGAAAGAAAAAAATACTAAGCAACCAGACTCCAAGGATACCATGTAGTTTAGAAACCTGTAATAATTCCATGCTTTTGGCTTACTGTGAAATCTAACCCAGCAGGCTGTATGAAACACTGGGTGCTTTACTGAGATTCCCAGCATTCCCAAATGGATATATATTTTGCAGCATGTTTATCTGCATATCCTTCCTCCTCCAACCCACTGAACTAGCACTTAACTAGTACTCTGTTGAGTAGGCAACATCCAGCCTCGCTAGGTACCAAATGGAAGCTTCGGAATAGCTACAGGCACACCAAACAGATGGCTGAAATTTCAAGTACTTGAACCCTCTTTGGCTTTTTGAATCTGGAAAGGATTTCAGACCAGAATAGATTACATAGACTGGAGAAAAAAAAAAAGGCAAAAAAAAAAAAAAGCCTGTTGCCGCACTGGAATAGGTGAACTCATCAACTTGCACAAGGAAAGAGGAAAGGAAACCTTCCTCTCTTCTCTCAACTGTTTGAGTGCAGCTGATTTTAGTCCTGCTTCAAGAGCTACAGCCCCCAATTGTGGATGGCAGAGGGCACACATCGTGTTCACAACAGGGTGGTACCATTAAATAAACCTACACAGGATCTTCTTCAAGTGTATCATGGTCCAGAATGCAACCTGATGTTTAAATCCCACGTATTACAACAGCTTTTGAAATGGGTGTTTCTGCCATACAGTGTTCTGAGTATGGGCTGAACACATGTAACCACTGTGCTTTGCAAAACCACTTTTCATGTAAGTTATCGAGGCATTGGGTTGAGCGCGCAGACCCAGAGCCCACTTTGGAAACAGTGAACTTGGCTACAACTCATCAACTCCAAAAATCACCACAAGAATTTGGAAACTTGTGCCTCAACGTGGATTTTACTTAAAACAACTTTTGCCACGTGCAGGACCTTGAAGGAGAAGTGAGCAAACCCCAACCCCTGGCAGGGTCCAGGCACCCACAGGTAATGAGCCCCCTCTACTTACACACTGGCAGAGCTCACAGATGAGGAAAGCACCTAAGGTGGCCTCCTCGTGGTTATCCTGAATGTCCACATTGATCACATGTACTGGCTGACACGTCTCCTGCTCTCTGGAATTTAAATCTAGTTGAAAACAAAACACACATAACAGGAAAACTTTGGGTGGAATGGTATATTTTACACAGAACATACATACGATTTAAAGAAAATACATAGACATTGTCCAACTCTGCCTTCTCCAAACTTAGGTTTGGAAAATTGTTTATTTAATATGGTCTTAAACAGTAATTCCTCTTATTTCAAAAATAAGAGATGGAAACAAAAGAATTTAGTTTTGTGGAAGGGTCATGACAGACTATTTTCTGGTCGAGAAACGTTACTACCCACCTTGCTCTGACAGTTGTTAAAGAGTGATAATAAGATTCTCAAAAGTCAAGAATGATTTTGGGCTTCCTCACCTGAAGAGTTTTAATTGCTTTTTTTTTTTTTCCAAAAAAGCACTGTACATCCAACACTCTGAAAATTAAACTGCAAGGTGAACTTCTACAAGTTAAAGACTGATGGTCACATTAGAAAATTCTAGCTTTAATGTGTTTCACTTATTAACAAGGGGCTAAGGGGGAAAAATAAAACATCCTTTTCCTGCTAATCCTCTCACGTATTACTGTTATGCCTCTCTAACATAACCTTCCTATTACACACACTGTTTTTAAGCTACAGGTTGTTCTTTCCTAACCCCATTCTGCACTTCATTTGGGTGAACCTGGTGAGGCCTTCATTTTGAAGTGTCAGCTTTCACATCTAGAGACATTTGGTGGCTCTCAAAGCCTTCCTCCTTTCATTGGTGAACTGTGAAGGGCATTACCATGAAGTTAAGAGAGATGCACAACTGGAAAATTAGCCAGCGCTTGCTCTTCATGTCCCTTCCTCAGTATTCTCACCTAAAACTAGAGTGAAAGCTGCTTTCTGTGTGAGACACGCTGAACCTGCTGAAGATCCATTCAAGCACCAGGGCAGTTGCTCTCAGAACTTAGCAACACACTTCAAACACTTCACTTAAAGATTCAGAACAGTAATTGCTCAGCTTGCAAGACCCCCAATGTATTGTGCTCTGTATTCAGTCAAATTACAGAAAAGCTACTTGGTTCTGTTTTACCTCAAACCAGGACAATGACTTGTGGCAGGAGCACTGAGGGCTGAAAAGGCAGAGCAAGAGCCATTCAAAGGATGCGTGTGACAGTAATTCATACACTGGCTGGTCTTTCAAGGTAAAACAAAGCCCTTAGACCTCAAACCAGCTTGTATCCAGCATTCCCAGAGGGAGGGTTCCCAGCCCAGGAGCTCACTGAGTCATTGCCCAAACCCCACCACTTTGGGTGAGCTCACTGCAGCGTGGTCATGCAGAACCCAGTCCCCAGCTGAGATCCTTCTGGCATCTCTCACTGACTCATTTGAGGGCAAAGCCATAGCGTGTTTTCAGTGTGCTATCCACACTCCAGAACAGTTTCTCCACCTGTACTGGAGGTATTTGTTGTGGATAAACTGCTTGGTAGGGCACAGGAAGTCTTCTGCAGACAAGGGAAGGGAAGCTGCGTAAGGAAGATGGCTTAGACGTAGCTTCTCCATCAACCCAGGGTGAAAAAACGGTCAACACCTAAAACTTGCTAGTTTTCTAGATCCATGAACATTTTCAAACCCAACCTATATCTGAGTTTCTCCAAACGCTTGCTATTTCCTTATGTCAGCCCTTAAAATTGCTATGCACACACATTCTCTGTAGCTGCCCACACCACCATCTTTTAGAACTAAGCATTCAGCCATCACTTGCAGAAAGTTCAAGTCATGGACTGGAGCTCCTGTCCCTGCTGGTGCTCCTGCAGCAGGAGTCAGAGGAGACAAGATGTTTCCAGATTTGTGAAGGACTTCGGGGGGACGGGGGAAAAAGCACCCACATTTAACTTGGTTTATCAGTTCAAGGTCCTTACCTTCTACTACTTGATCATAGACTCTTTCTTCACACGTTAGGATCAAATCAAAAACGTCTTTGCAGTTCTGGAATCTTTCTGGTCGTGGCTTGATTCTCTTATTTCTGTCCAACATGTGTAAAATCCCATTCTGTGTGTATCTGAAGTTGCTTGAGTTAAGTACCTTTACTTTAAGAGAAGTCATAGTTTTGAACAAATGACCCGTACAAGTTAAATTATTACCGTATCTTTAAAATAAGATACTTTCTATTTGCAAATATAAAGACGAGCAACCACTAAATGGATTCCTAAGGTGGCAGCAAGATCACCATCAGGGTAATTCATGCAGCTCCTGGTGTTCAGAGACCTGACACTGTCATGTACAATGGCAGAGACAGCTTTAAAAGGTCCTTGTAAGAGCAGAGTTCCTCAGAAGGACAACTTTTCTTGGGCAACTATTTTTATATCCATAATGCTTAGAACAGACTGAGCTGTTTGTGTGAGCAGAACGTCCTACAATCACTTAAGTCACTGCCCCTCACTCCAGGGGCTTCTGTCAATCTTATGGTGCTTCTTGTGTCAACTGCACATCTGTATAAAATCCTGCTCAGGCCTCAGGTTTACGCAACCAAACTTCCCAAGAAAATTAAATCCATCACAGAAGCATCATCCCTTAAAAATACCCCAAGATGTGTAAGTGGGAATGAAGAAAAACACTGAGTTTATGCCTGTCAGAACTTCAGTCACTGTGTGAAAGGAATCTGTTCTGCTCCTCAGTAGCTATATTTGTGCTGGTACTGTAACCTCCAGGCTCGAATTTACACCCTGCACCCCCCCCTTCCGACAGGGCTCACTAACCCCACTGTCTTCTCAGCCTCCTGGGACATGAATTTCATCAGGAGCACCCCAAGGTTGACAGTCACCAATCTGTGCAATGGACTAAAACCAAACCCCTTCTGAAGGCAAAGTTTTACGGGTAAACTCAGAATACCAGGGAAGGTTTGAATTAAAAAGGCTGGAAACTGATGCAGCTTTTCCTTGCTTTGAAGCAGCAGTATTTTTAGACATCTAAGTATTTATATTTTTAAATTAAAATAGCAGTAAGGATAACGGTCTACAATTTCTTGATATAACAGAAGGATTCTGAGCAAAAACCACTTTCCATCATTAGTATCAAGCAAGTAAGAGATTGTCTTGGCTTATTTCTTTCTGGAAAAGGTCATATACATATCTAGCAGTATCTTAATTCTTTTCAGAGCAGAGTCCTAATCTGCTGTACCAAGAGACCAGCAACTTTCTGTCTACCTTCCTGCAGTTGCCCTCTGCTATCTCCAGTTCTGCTGCCCCAGGCAGCCAGACCTGCACTTGCTGATCTACAAGCTCCAAAGTGTTCTTCAACAGTTTCCAAGCAAAAGGCCTCCAAAGCTTTTAAATCTTTCAAGTGTTTAAGCTATATTAGAAATAAATCCCGTCTTTCTACCTGTAGAAGTCTACTTTTTATGGAAAATATGCTCAGTGTGATGTGTTCATCACAACTACACGTTGCCAATTCTCTCAACCAACTGACTTCTCTTCAGGTCACCCCCAAGCCTTTCACTACTCTTCTTTCCCAAAAGATTTCTCCCTGTATAAATAAAAATTGTCCTTTACAGCCCAAAGCTCTCACAAGCAGCCCTTGTGCACCAGGACCTGCTGGTTCCTCACAGCACCCCAGTAAACTCTCCTTGGGTTTGTCATGCTTGGAGAAAATCCACTTCAGTGGAGCTATTTCAGACCCCTGGTTATTTGCAAAGCATGAAAATGATTGCAAAAGCCATTTTCAAAATACTTGTAAACATCTGGCAGCACAGCTTTGTTCCGTTTGAAGGCGAGCCCTTTCTGGGCTCTACAGTCCTCATTTCTACATCATGCAGCTCAAGGAAAAAATCCACAACATCCCACACACTTTTTTTGGGTTCCTTTTTTTTTTTTTCCTTCTTTCCTTTCTAGGATAAAATGTTGCTGGCATCTGTCCCCTAGCTTTCCTGACTGAGCTTGGAGACAGAATTACGCATATTCAAAAAACCCACACAGTCAAGCTTTCTGCTTCACAGTCGAGCTTTCCTCTGCCAACTTACAGCTTTTTTTTTTTTTCCAAGGGTCCATCTGCCTATAAAAGGAGACTGAAATACGCAGTTAGGATTCATGACACTTTCATATTTGGCTGTCTGAAATTTTTTTCACCTGGAAAAAAAAACAACCCAGCGCATCATCCTTTCAGCAAGCAGGGGGAGGTGATCTGCATGATGGGTTTCAATGCATAATCATAACCCAGCTTCTTTATCTTCATTATTAACAGTTCCCACTATACTGCCAGATGTTGAATCACTGAAGTCAGACTTTGCTTCCCTTCCAACTGATTTCAACTCCATGCTCCCTATCCCTCTCTGCTCTTTCTTTTCAGCAGTCACTTCTTTAGAAGGCACTCGCTAAATTCTCAGTTGGCTTTCAGTGCTGTTGTCTGGCCATAGCAGCCCCCCGAACTCTACCGTGCAACAAAACACACACACCTGGATCTAAGAGGCCTTCACCTACTGCAAACTATCTGTAGGGTAAATCCATCACATTATTACAGTGAGTCCAATTCAGGTATCGCCTTTATTGGAATAACTATGCTAAACAGATCCACAATATAACAAAATTTATGCATGACAACTCAGTGATGGAAAGACTTGGTATCGAGAGGAGACGTTGTGACACGAGTTGAGTTTTTCCAACAGACACAGCGATGATGCTCGCGCCTAAGAGCTATACCCACTACTTCTACTGTTAATGACTATGCATTCTCTCCATTTACTTAATGGAGAGATCCTAACGATGTGTTGATGAAAATATACATGTATTTAAAAAAAAATTTAAAAAGAGTTGTGCGTGTGTTTAGATTAAACCCCTAAAGCTTTCACAGCTCCTGGTACCCAAATTTAGAATTCCTATCATATATACCAGAAATGCCTTTTACCATCCACTCGACAGGTCTCTGCTCAATACACATCCTTTACCCCCTCTCATCAGTTTATCAATAATTAGCTCACTGATAGGACCCAGAGAACACTGAGCACTCCCTGGAAAGTGCATATTGCCAAAAGTACATTCTCTTCTCCCTTTTTTTCAGCGCTGTGCAGCCAGTGGTGACTGCACCTTACAGACCCCACAGCCATCATTCTGCTTTTGTTCAGAAACCCAGAGCATGGGAAAAGCAAGAAAAGCAGATTTTACCAACTGCTTGGACATCAGCAAGTGACACTGATGTGTCCTCTCTTCTCTCTCTCACACTCGGTGTTTGCTTTGGCAGATGTCCTTTCATCAGAGTGTTTGCCTTGAACTGGGCACTTCGAACTTCAAAACCTCTGGCCAACATTACGTGAAAAAAGGATGGACACAGGAAGTCAGTCAGTGCAAAAATAAAGAAAATACAGTGACTCACAGTATCCTCTCTAAATGCCTTTCCACCCTCACAGCGAGTTTAGAAGTTCTAAAATACCAAAATACTTCTGAGTTTGTCAAGTCCTCTCCAAAAGGCTCTGCTGAAAGCAATTTCAAGATACTGTATAAGCTACCCTCCCCAAGCAGGAGTGAAATTCAGAAGTTCTACAGAACTGAAAGTCTATTTGCTGGCTTTACCCATCTTCCACTGCTGCACCAAGGGAACTGTTCGGTAGTTCCACTTCACAAAACAAGAGTAAGGCTTGGTAAAAACTGCACTTTTGCTAAAGGGAAACTGGCACATGAGGGAACATCCACAGGATAACGCAGAGCACCCCAAGAAGCAGAAGTGTTCCCTTGGTTAATATATAATTATCTCCACACATTGATTATGATGAGTAATTCCTTGCTCTCCCCTCCCCAAAACTGCATTCTATGTCATAAAACCTACAATGAGGTTAAAATTTAAATAATAATAGTTTTTCCCTACCCCAGAATGTCCTTTTTCAATGTCCTTGTTGAAAGACAACCATGACAACTACATTGCTTTCACACACTTCCTGTTTTGCTGATGGCGTTTCTCGTGTAGCTGAACAGAGTGGCAAAGATTTGCTGGTTCCCAGACTACAGAGTTCAATAAAATGTGAAATTGCTGGTTTTGTTAGGAAACTGGATCCTTACAAACCTGAAAGATATTTCTGGCTGTAATTTCCTGAGAACTATTGTTGGAAATTCATTAAGAAAAAGTATCTAGGGGATGAGAGCTACACCATGAGTCAGCCTGTTAACACTGTGTGATGATGATTATGCTGTCAGAGGTCAGCTGGGTAAAATGTTAAAAGAACTGCCAGGCTGACTTAGAACAATGACGACACCAGAAAATTCCTCCTACGGATGCTACACATTATTCCATGCAGGTACTACGAAAATTAATTGGAAAAAACCCTAACCCCACTCAAGCACACGCTCTTGATTATTTACACTCTCCCCTAATTAGGTTTTCCAAGGTCTGGTCTGTAATTTTGTAACTGTTAAAGTTGTATTGAATACACTTATACAGTTACATAAAAATCACTCATGGTGTAATTAATTTTTTTAATGACTCAAATGTTAGCACTATCTCCCCATTTATGCCTGCGAACACACTCACACCTCTGTTTAGCCATAGTCGAGACCAGCAGTTATTCTAGTTCTATGTCAGAAGCCAGCTTTTTCGGAAACTTAAGATGATTTTTAGAAGATTTTTAGAACAACTTGTGAATCTGTCTAAATCTAAAAGGAGTCTAGGCATGCTCTTCTTGACACTGAACAGCAAGATCTAGTTGGAATCTGACATGGAGTTTCTCTGCAGGGATGGACAGCACCTTTTTTTTTTAATCCCCCCCACTTTTACAATAACTCCTGGATAAAACATGGCCTATTCCTTAGAGAACTACACACTAACTCCCCCCGTACAGCAATACCAAAGCAGACTGACAGCACCTGAGAGCACTAAATCACCTGCATTAAAACAAGAGCCAAATGCTCAGATTTGACTTTCCATTATGAATTATTCTGCCCCGCTCCCCTCCCCAGTATGAAGTGCTACCTTTGTGTCACACCTAACCCAGCCTTAGAGCATCTCCCACGTCAGACCTCAAGATTTATGTCAAATACTTCTCGAGGAGAAGCACAAGAGGACAGCAAGAAGAAAGAAGAAAAGATTACAATAAAGTACTGGCTGCCACTTGAGCATTTTTAATCACCAAACAAGCTTATAGAAAATTATGTAGGAAAATCAAGTTTTATTGGCATTAAAAAAAATGGATATCTTGTTAGGGCACAAAGGATATGGAAAGATACAGGGTACAGAAAGCAACTAATCTGCACAGAAATTATTAGGGATTATGTTTAGAGAATCCCTACTTGAGGTTGACAAAAAGCAACAGATTAGCAAAGAAAAAAACTGGAGGCTTTGATAAATCCTAAGATCAGACAGTTACAGGTTGAAAGAGGCACACTGCACATCACTACACACATTTGAATCTGAGTACAAGATCACTGCTTCTTTTCCCAGAGCAGCAGGAATCAAGAATACCTATTAACTTCACTGGGAATAAATCCAGTTAATGCTGAGATTTTTTCCCCAGTAACTAGGATGATGGGGCTCCCATCAACCATCTCAGTTTTGAGATCCAACAAGACCACAAAATTCTGCATGGGAAATTCAGAAAGATGGGATGAACTGAAATCAGAGTTGGATGCAGCCAGAGGAGTTCTGTTCCCCATTAAAAAGTTGTTTTGCAGAACTGAGTGTCCAGCTGCAATTAGAATGCTCTGTAATTCATCAGGGAGATTTCAACAGTAGTTCAACATCAGAGCTTGATATTCAGGAATGGACAGACAGGAATGACCATCCCCTTAGGCCATGTAAGCTCCCCGTTTATGAAGGCACGTGTATTTCAGAACTTGTAAAGCCTCACCTGGATACTGAGTACCACATAAGAAGTGCAAGCAGGAAAACTAAATTTCATGCCTGCTTCTTTACACTAACATCTTCCAGTTTATGATGCTGTGTTTTAAAACAAAGGCTTCTTTGTTTTCCATTCTTACCACTACTGCTTACAGAGCTGCATTTCAGTGGTAGCAAACCACACACCTAGACAAGTTACTTTCAGAATTATTTTTCCTACCTTAAGAAGAAATTAAGATTAATTCAACCACGGAGGTTTAGAAGGCTGTATGGAAATATCTACATCCAAGGTCACCAAGGTAGAAAGTCTTCCTTGGCAGTTGGTGAAAAAGAATCTGGCGTATCTGTATCCTACTTACTCTGTTTTAATTCTTCCACTCTCCAGGAACAAAGACATCATCTAAAATATCCCTGTCCTCTCCTCTTGACATAAGGGCACCCAACCAGGGGCCATCAAGATGACCAGCCTGCAGATGACTAAACATAGATGAGGTGAGTGTTGCCTTATGCAAATTATATATATCAATATATTGACCTATTTAAATTAAAATCCTGTTTGATAAAAGGAAAACGATCTCTTGCTGATCAAAGTATTCAGTAAGTTTCATTGTAACTCCCAGGTGAAACTGAAAATGAAACTCACAAGTGATTTGTGCTGAAAGTTTTAGGGTATATAAATTACACAGTCATCTAAAATATACTAGAGACCAATTTATTAAACATAATTGGACAAACTACATTTGCTAAAATGTACACGTACTTTTTAGGAAAAAAACATCTTTAATCTAATGGCTGGCACCCAAAGCCCCTGCATCTTCAAACAAATCTGACATGCTGATTATTCATTTTGGTGCAGCTGTCACCACACTCAAATACTGCAATTCTTCACGAAAAACCAGCAGCAGAGCAGAACGCTTCTCACTCTAGCGTGAATGGCATTTGCAGGTCCTTTTTCTGTATCAACTTAATTTATTTATCAGTATCTGTATTACAAACAGAGGATATGCTGTGTTAAACCTTGCTGGGCAAAACGCCTGGGAACTAGACATTTCCTTAAAGGAAGCCTGGGGGGGGGCATGAGAAGGAGGTCCCAACCTCCTTCTACCTTCAGAATCACTTCCTTTTAGAGGGCATAAAAGACTAAAAATGGGCACCACCAGCTCTACTTTCCAAGCAACTGAGATTATGACTGCAAGAACATCCAGAGGGCAAACTGCCTTTCATTTAGAATTAAAATTGTGGGGGTTTAGTACTAATCAGAGTTTGTTCACAAGTCTTTTGTGGCTCTGTGTAACTTAGTCTTAATGCTGAGAATGAGACATCCCAAAATATCACAAAGATACTAATTTGGGTTAAATAATATTTCTGATAACGTTTGTGCCTCCCTTAATGACTTGTAAAGAATGGAAGCATCACTTGTTTTTCATTGCTAAGGAGAACTACGCAGCATTTCTAAGCTACACGCTGCACAGATAAAATCCAACTGGGCACACTCACAGGAGCTGGTCCAAACCTGACCACAAGCTGGCCCTGCTCGTTTCCTCAAGGCTGGCTGAGCCCCAAAGCTGAAGGCCACATACCCACACATCACTGAAAGAAGATCTTTAGTTGAGGTCAACTGCCAGACAATGTTGGAGCTGAAGCTGCATTTGATGAAGCTGTCCAAGGGGAAGAGAGAGGGCGCAGTGGCAAAATCCACTGCCAAAGAGCTGGAAAAGGGATGTCACAGACAGAATGAAAGGATTCCAGAGACAGAACACAACGAGATGACTTCAAAGATGTGGCACATTTGACTATGCCATCAAAGAGACAACTGCACACTTGGGTGAAGTTCAAAAGGAGTTCAACTCCAACTGCTGGATTCTACAGTGTCTCAGTCACTTGGCAAGAGAGCTAGGGGAAAACTCCAGTACGTGACACAGACACGTAACAAAGGACGCAGAACTCCTTGTCAGGAGCAGGAGGCAAGCAAGAGGGAATCATAAGAGGTTCTTAAGTATCATACATTAGTTGTGGATGCTCTTCTCAGGTTTAGAAACGAGGGCCAGATTTCAGAAGATGAGCAGCAAATGCTGTAGGACGGAGCAGGAGGGAAGTACTTGAGGTAGCTGTGAGGAGAGAGGTCTGTGACAAAAACATTAGTCCTTCCATTTAAAGTCTCAGAGAAACAGGGTCTGCAATAATTATTTTCAAATTTGCTTCCGTTGTTGTCATTGCTTTGTACTGTAGCACTCAAAGGAAATTTTCAACTAAATAGCTACAGCTGGATAGGGCAACTGAGATAAAGCAAAACACAGGTATCACAAAACTTAAAATCAATTAAGCCACTTCATTTAACACACTTGGGAAACCTGAGAACACATTCATAGAGACAGCGGGAGCACTTCTAAACAGCAGCAGCATGCAGAGTGAGAAACACACCGGAGGAGGGCTGTGGCAAACACTCCTCAGCCCAGCCCTACAGACAGGATACTGAAGAGGGATGTGCTTAATTCATAGCCTGATTAACAACCAATTTTGCAAATCTCACAGACACACAACTTGTGCACCCTGGGTAAACACTTCCCACAATAAGCCCTTCTCACACTCCTCGTTAACATGTCCCTATTCTTGCATTAAATTCATTACTTATTCAGAAGTATCATTAAAGATACCCAAACTGCCAGTTCTGTCCCCGAGCAGCAGCGAAGCCACACCACCTTCTCCCCCCACCCCACCCCAACTTACTGCCTTCTGAAAATACACTACGTGAATCACTTTGGGGCTTTCCTGACCTGGTATCTATGCTACACCAATTAGAGGTATCAGGAGCAAGACTGTCTGAATTCCTTTCACACATCCTGAAAACAGATTTCACTAATTAACACCGCTTTGGATTTTAACACTACTTTCACTACCTTGTATCAAATGAGTTAAAAAGTATCCCATCAAGTGGCAGCATCACATTCGGGAAAGGTAAGCATTTAAATGCCCATTTCTATTTATATTAGCTTCCCTCTTTTGCTGACTTGTATGGGAGAATTTTTTTGAAAAGAGCTTTCATGTCTATGAATTTCTCAGGGCTGACTCAGCTCCACCTGGGCTGTGAAGCCCCTCAGACCCCTCGTGCAGGTACACCACGCACAAACACCACCTTCCAAGAAGAATTCCATGCCAGCAACTATTCTATCAAGCAGGATTTTT
>BJBW01002630.1:13846-35405 GCA_004320125.1 Scolopax mira | reverse complement strand
AAAAAATATATTTTACATACACAGAAGGATATGTGCTATCCTTCACACAACACTGATCCAAGTACTTCTGCCAATGCTTGAAGCACATGCCTGCACACACTTGTGTGTGCTCTAAGAGGACAAGGAGGATGACCAGTATCAAACTGTTACAGTGGTTGTCTTTACTGGGATGTCTCTTACCTTTAAGATTTTTCTGATCTTCCTTCTTCTATGGGCTATTGATCACAATTCCAAATGCATCCAAAGTTTACAAACAATTTTTCATTGCTGTCTGTTAGAAGTTTTCAAAACGCTCCTCTGTAAGTAGCTGGAAGATGATTTATGCTGCACCATGTGGCCATAGGGCAAGCTACGCAGAAGGGAGTTTTCAAAATGCCTCCCAGAAGCAGGTGATGTAAGCCACATCAGATGCAGATTATCAGAAAAATTTGGCACAGTTCACTCGATTTCTACAATTTGTACCTTTGGCAGTACTGGGAAATTTTTAAGATCAGAGTCATTAAAGAAAAATGATGAAGCATCAGACTTTCACTTGCTCTTCCACCCCCAGAAGCACTAAAAAGCTTGCCTTACATGAACGTAACTTGATCACTCTAGAGTCAAAAGCATCAAAATTAGTTGCTAAAACTACAAAGATTTCTTTCTTCCCAGTAAATTAAATCACACTTATTTCTTCACAGAAGTATTTTTCAAAACTATCTCCTGTAACTTACGCTGTTGGCTTTGCTGCAAGTTTCTAGATGCTTTAGTGAAGGTTTTAGCTTCCAAGATGATCTAGAAACAACTCACACTAAGGAGTTAACCATGCAAAGAGCGAACATTAATAATGTCTTGCTCCATTTATTGCTAGGGCTACTTATGAAAACTTCCTGTGCTGTATCCCAAGGAACAGAGCCAATGGATTATGATCTGCTTATGCAGCAAAACATATTTAAGCAATGCTAATTTCGCCTGGTGCATTCGGGAGGCCAGCAGATGGCAGGGACATATTTTGGCTAGACATTCAAGTAGCCGTATTTTTAACATCCATTCAAATATGTCAAGTCTCAGATACAAATGTCACCTTTCCTTCCAAGAATGCCCTTCTGAAGACACTTAAATATTCAAATGTATGTGTTCATTCATTGAGCTCATACACTACAACTGAAACACAGTCAATGAAATCACTCAAACTCCAAGTGGATTTTACAATAGTCACCAGCCTCAGGCCAGGCTGATCTGAGATCTCTTGGTCAGAATTCTTGAGAGCATCTGCTCAGGACTCACCTTGGTTAAGGAAATAAACCTTCCAAACACTCTACCTAGAAGACAGACAGGATGGCAGAGGATGTTTTATAAGCTGGAAAAGATTTAATGTTAGATGGTATCTGTAGTTTCTACCATGTCGCAGAAGTTCAAATACACAGGAAATACTACTAAAATAACATCTATTTGGCTTATATGTTTTTAAAATAATTTTAAATATTTCCTGTTTAACATGAAGGAAAGGAAGATTAACAGCAGTCTGTTCAGAAGCCAAACTAAGAATTACCAAGAACTGCTGCCTTTGAAAAGCCTGAGATTTTGTGAAGTGTTTTGGTCTTGAAGGATTAAAAGGGACTGGAAATCAGTTTATGGCTGGAAATATACAGATTTGCATAAATGTGCCTCTTAGATGTTTCAAATCCAGTTTAAACACTGTTTTCTATCCTCATCCCTTCCCTCTACTTCTAGGAATATTAAAGTTCTTTGAAGGACATAGTCTGACCTTGGTCCAACGAGCAGTTCTATTTCTTCCCTCAAGCAGAACCCAGCAACACGCTCACACTACGACGGATACACAGTATTTCAGCAGTTTCCTTATCAATTCTGAGGTTGATGCCAAGTAACTTTCCAGTACATCTGAGAGACACTGCACAAGGGAATGCTTCCTTTCTTCCAGGACTAGAGTTACAGGAGAGCAGAGGAAACCTTCTGGAAGAGGCAACTATTAATACTTAAATTGCACTGCCCCATGAAGCTAAAGCTTGAGGCCACGAGAGGAAATGTAGTTTTTCCTGGAAGAAAAGCCTAACTGCAATTATGCCTCACTAAAACTTCAGCACTAGAGGATTCTCCTTCTTCATCACCACCCTACAAAGACAGAAGATAGCCTCACTAATTCTGGATATTCCCTCTTCTGAGCTAGTCCTGATCCTCTTTGTGTTAATCCACAGGCACAGGAGTCAGTGTCTCAAGTGGGACTGAAAACTTTTGGGGACGGCACAAAATCTCTCCCCTACACAGGTCTACAGGGAATCCTATTTAGTTCAACAATATACTTTTGTTGACCTTCCTCTGTAGAGAAATAAGATTTCCATTTTGTTAACCTACACCCTGTGAAGATCTTGTGCATGACAAAACCTGCTTCACCTTTTTCCTCTTCAATTCTGGAACCACTACATGTAGCCCTCAAGCCTACACTTGCTCCAAAGCTGCCACATTTTCCTCTACTGATATTCTACCACAAGGCATCTTACCAGTAATGGCACACATCTTCTTAGGCAGATGGAAAACTAGGAGATAAACCAGGGAAAGCATCAACTATGGGGAGACCACAATGCTGTGAATATTTACTGGCAACATGGTCTGTGTATGGCAGAAGAAACTGTTTCCACTTGTTCTGAATGGGAAGGGAACTATTAAAAAGAAATATCAAATAACCATACAACAGCAATAACTCAAGAAGTACCATATGGCCACCCAGCTTAAAGATGGAGTTCACAGAGAAAAAAAAAATAGATCCCAATCACCTACATTATCACTTTTTTTTTTTTGGACAGAGAAGAATCCTTATGTCTTCAAGTGAGAGGCACTAAGCCAATTTTTCTTCAATTCTAAAATATTTCCCTCTCTACCTGAAGCACAACTTCAGCAACTTCTTGAGGACATTCCTGTCCCCCAGTTTTACACCATCTTGTAACTATGTGGCTAAAACTGGAATCCTATCCACAGCTGAAGAACAGGTCAAATTAAACAAGGTAAAAAAAAGTAGGAAACAGAGCAGAAGACCAAGCTTGAGGAGCAGAGGTAAGCTGCCTAGAAATCCCAGTAAAAAGACCTATCTGTAGAAATAATTAGGTACTTCCATCTGAGGGTCACAGGTACATCAGTGTTGAAAGGGAAAGACACAAACGATCACGGAGTTTGCTAATATTGATAAAGAACCCAGGAGCTACTACTACAGAATTTTGGTCAAACTTCCATTTGAGCAGTTGATGCTCCTGGGCAGAAAAGCAACTGCTGTCACAGACTTAAACTGGTGTTTACGAAGTTTTATCTTTGACTGGTTTCGCGTTGATATGAAGATAAGGCTCAACAATTTTCTTCTATTTTTGTTTCATCTTTTAAGTTGCCATCATGTAACTAGAACATCCTTATACCCCTTCACACAGCTCTAAGGGGTAAGTAATCACAGTGGTCTGTCTTTGAGAGGCACATACAGCAAGGTACTGTATCTATATGCTACATACACAATGTAGGGTATCCATACTATGCACGTATAGCCTCACAGAGGTACTGCAGACAGGGTCATGTCTCCTACAGATTAGTAGCAGAGCCCTCTTCTCTTCTCCTAGAAATAATAGAGTTGAAGAGCATCCAAAAGCCACATTCATTCAGAACAGCCCTAAATGGTTTTGTCACAGGCCTCTATTAGGACTCAAGGAATTTAAATGCAATATTCTAATGCAATGGTAGATGTGGATACTTATTTTAACTATAAGGTTTAACTACATCTTAAAACTCTTTGAAGTACTTCCATTTTAGATATACTGTAACCACCTACTCAACTAAATCCGTATGCCTGGCTCCATTAATCCCTTATACCTCTGTGCATCTCAAATTCAGCATATGCCTTCAAGGTATGTGTACGCCTCTGCTCTGTATTGCACTAATTAACCACAACGAAGATTAGCCTCTGCAGAGTGGGGTTTTGATAGTTCTCCCTCTTTTCTACAAGTGACTAAGAGTTTCAATGGACCTTTTCACTCTAACATATTTTTAACCTTGCTCTGACCGACTACTGCTTTCTGAAACAGGGGTCATTTACTTGGTTGGCCAACAAAGAAGGTTCCAAGTCCCTTACAGCCCTGATTCCCCCAAGTACCTAGTGTCCATAATGCTTTGTCCCTGGCACACGGAACTGAAGGAAGAACATCACTCCTAAGTTGGGCAGTGCCAAATGTAAGCACTCCAACTTCACATGTTCCCATATTCCACTGATGGGACAGTTGTCACCAAGATAGACTATTTCAAACCCCATAGAAAGGCTACAGGTGACAGCCATCTCCATTTAGCTGACAAAAGTAAGGCTGGGGAAGAGAATAAGCAGCTAAATTGTAGGAAGATCCACACCTTCTTTTGTTTTCCCATCCCAGTAACACCCAAAGCCCATCAGAAGAGCGGGTAACGTTTGCACGCCCATCGTCTCTATGAACTAATGCTCACCCAAAAGTCCTGAGAGCCCAGACAACCCTGGTTCCCAAAATACTCCACAACTCTCTGACGAGAGTAGTTCTGGCTTTGGTTACTGTAGAAGTATTTACCCTCAAAATCCACTTCTGGAAATGGAGTTGCTTTCTGCGCTGACGGTCTTCACTCTGAAAACCTTAACTTGTATTAATTGAGAATCAAAAATGCAATGTAGAAGCAGTTTTTCCTGCCCTATTTCCCTTGCAAAGGGTATTGTTTAAACTTGCTTGCTTTTACCTTGGGAAAAGGTTTAACTGTATCAATGCAAATACATTTGGGGAACAGAGCAACCATCTCCAGCATGGAGCAGAACCAAAATGGGAACTCCGAAGTATGCTTTGGGGGCACTGGGTAGGCTTCCTGTTGGCTTTATCTTAAAGCACTGCTGTACTCAGTACAGCAGCAATGAAGAATAAAACAAGGAAATCAGAAGTTGTTAGTGGTTGTTAAAATTATTTCTTAAGTAATTTTCTTTTGAAGCGATTCTTTTGTAATCAAGATACGGAATACCTTGTCAAGATGGGTTTGCAAGATCCATCTTTTCTCCATTAGCAGAGGGATAAAAAAAAAAACAAACACAAAACCCCAGCAGATCACATGTGTGATTCTTTTAGACTACGCCCTATACTTTGAATTTTTTTTTTTAAAAGGGCCTCTAAGTAGGTATTATGAAACCAATACCTCTGCCAGGGATATGTGTGTGGAACACCACGCAGAAAGGTATTCCAATGTTTAATCAGTTCTGGTTTAATCAAACTGCCCAGCCCTTCTTAAAAGAAGTCTTTCAATGCACGATGCAAAAAAAAGCCAACACTCTTGGGGTCTCAGGGAGCTCAAATTTACTGTTTCTAGTCAGCAAATACAATAAAGAATTTGCTGAGTAGTAGTCATAGCATAATCCGTGCTAACAAACAACTGTAGAGCTATCTTTGAAAAAGTGGTTTGAGTTTGCTGACTCCTCGGGGTAACGGCCTAAATTAGTTTCTACCACATTCCAAGTTTTCTAGTCTCTGATAACCTGTTTAGTCTTATTCCTTCTTTTTCCCCCCCCCCAAAAAAGATTCAAGAAAACTGGGCTGTTTGAGTACAGCTAAGACATTTAAATCATGTTAACATTCCTGCTGGATCTTCAGATGGCCATACGCAAGATTTTAGGGAAAAGCCTTACACCGCTAAAAGACTGCTCTAATCAATTATCAAGACTCATTTCTGGGATACTTCACTCTAAAGGGTCCTCTATCTTCTAAGCAGAAATTCCACATATACTGAATCCCTTAATTAGGGCAAGTTTTCTCTTTCATATTTAACATTAAAAAAAATAAAATCAGATGCCTTCTTAAGAGAATATCTAGAATGAGTGCCCCAGAGTTGCAGGTTTGTTGTTTTTCCTAAAAAATGAAAAATCAACTTTAAATATAGATGTTCTAAAATCATGCAGTTTGACATTACTCGTGGTTTTAGTGTGCATAACCTTGATCCCCTCTGCTCTCAAGGATTAAATATGTTACTGGGCTCTCCCATGTCCATTCTCCTACCATTGGACTCGATGATCTCAAAGGTCTTTTCCAACCTAAATGACTCTACAATTCTAAGAGTTATAATAAGCTATAGGATTATTTCTTTTTTCCCCTCGGTGCACAGATCAAATTATGTATTAAGAAATTCTAAGTGAGAAGGGTGAGCTCTTTAATGAAAGGTATCCTCTCTCACAGAGAAAGTATACTGTAAACCTTACCTGGCACTTTGTCTGAGCTAAATACAACATTAATGTCGAGGTGGTCGCTCTTCGCGTATCCGTTATCAGGACAGTTCTTTGCACTGAGAAACTATGATCCACAGTGCAGCAGAGGTAACGGACAATCTGTGACATATTACTGTGCTTTCATTCAAGAGCTAAACATGTTACATACTACAAAAGAGCATTTTGAATGCGTGCATTGTAACTCAATAGCAATTTACAATTTAGAGGCCCATTGTAAAAAAAACCTCCTGTAAACCTAAAACATTTAAAGATCACCTGTCCAGCAACTATATGTTCCTAATGCATAGTGCCAAATAATGAATTACACCTTTCAAGGATGAACCATATTGGATTTTTTAAAAAGGCCATGCCACAGGGATACAGTTCTTTGTCTTTCCTAAGCAGATCATTGTACATCTGATCATATGTTGTTTTGAAATCATAAACATTCGGCTTGTCCGGTGCTGGTCCTGGCAGTTTCACATGAGTCCCTGTTCCAAAAGATCGGACGCTGAATCCTCGTTTGCTGAAAGACAAGAGGGGAAGAGAGGGGGGGGAAAGGGCAATTAGATTGGATAAGACTTTAAACACACAAAATCACAACCAAACAGCTGGGCAACTCTGATCAACTAAATTGCCAAGAGCATCTAATAACGTGCATAATTCCTCAGAGTTACAATTGAAACCCGCACACCATTTCTAAAGGAGCACATATATTTTTATACGACATTTTCTTAGAATTATGGTACTTAGCATTTTGGCTATTTCTTTTGTGCTTTCAGGCATCTTGAGTTTACACCAAGCAAATGGTCACATTCTCTCTTGGACACCACAGTACAGGCAGAAACAGTTTTGTCTTGACACAAGACAATACACACCAATCAATATTTACATATTCTGCTCAAGTTCCTGGGATAACTACATTATTCCCCTCACTATGTTGCCAAAACTATCTCTAGTGTAATTTAAACCATCAAGTGCAAACATCTGTGTGCCTGGCACTTTTCTCAAGCGGACTGAAAAACATACTGTGTAATTACCCTTACAGAAGTGGGGCACAGATTCTACTGGCTGGCACCTAAAACTCTTGGGTAAGCCAGGGATAGCTTCATTCCATTGCCATGAACAGCTACTTGTTTAATAATTACAACTAAAAAGGAAAGGCAGGAATCTGCTTGTCTTTAGAGGTAATGCTAAAACATTCTGATTAACCTAAATACACCTACTTGAACCTCAACAAGACCTCCAGTAATATTAAGAAACATTATAATGTATTTGTTGAATAACAGGACTGAAAAGAGATTATTTTCTGATGGTCTAATTGACATGGTAAAATTACATGGTAAAATACTGTCACTACTGTCTGTAGCACTGGAACATCTGGCTTTATAATGACAACCTAACTTCTGAAACAGGTCAAGACCATGGCCTAGTTTTTTTTAAAGGACCCACACTTTCAGCTTCAATGATTTATTAGAGACTGAATAGACAGAACAGTGTTTAAAAAAAAAAAGCACACAACCCAATGCTCCCCTTCTCTCTCCTTAAATAAAAAATTATTGTAGACCCTTCTTCTGAGCAGAGGGAACAGAAGACTGGAAGCAAGAGTCCCAAGTACACATTTTGATTCCCAGACAAGTCACATCTTGACTCCTCGCTCTCCACACACAAGACAGCAAGGAAATTCAGCAGAAGACACCCCATTCAAATCAGATGTTTGCCTTCAAACAGTGTCTTTGAAGTGATTCAAAAAGCTTCTAGGCAGAGACTAACTGTGATCAAGCTTTGCCCCAAGCTCACACAACTATCAGAAGTGTCATTTCCTTTAATTTGTCCTACTGGAACACAGCCCCTCCTTGCTCTTTCCTCGTTTCATTTCACTTTTCTTTTCCAGCAACTATTTATAGGTTCCTATTTCTGTATAAAGACAGGATACATGGTGATTTTTTTTTTCCTTCTTTAGACAGTACTAATGACTGAAATCGGATACAGATGGGAAAAAGTGCAATTCTTTGCCCCTCCCAGCCCTCCATCACATTAACAGTGACTCATAACTGCACCAGTTACATTTAGTTTATTTTCCCTGCAATACTTCCAGACTCCAGTTTTTAGTCTATTCCTTCTACTGGACGTGAAAAGAGATATAAAACGTACAGAAGAAATTGCAGTGCTAAAATAGTCATATTTCAAAATGATCCTTCTTCCAGGTGTCTCACTTTTCTTTCCTTTCTACATCCACCTTGAAGCTATTTTTCATAAGAATTTTAATACCAACTAACTGAAAAATAATGGATTTTGGCACCTTGCAGTTTCTGCCTTATTTCCTTCTCTCCCACATTACTACAAATCAATAATGTTATTACGGAAAGGAATTTTCTTGTATGCTTTCCTCCTAATTTTTCATTTTTTCTTTAAAATTATCCTTTGGAATATGTCTGCTTGAGCCACACTTTAAGAAACCCACCATCAACCATCAGAGATGTCCTTAAAGTTTGCATGATCTTGTATAAAGAAAAACAAGAATCGTCATTTGAGGTTTCACGTATCAAAAATTTGTGCCTCTAATGCACATGACCCCTTGGAAATTATTTCCTTGAATGGCCAGAACATGTGTTTCTTGTATGGAATTTCATGCTTTGACATCAGCAGTTACCAAGATACAGCTTTTACACTATTTAAGAGCCAGGTGTACTATTATGAAATATTCTGAAAATGTTTCAAAACATTTCTGCAACAATTAGGGGGGTAGGGGATGAGGGAAGAATGTCTGCACAGAACCATTATTCAACAGAGCCCGCTTTTATTTAGCAGCTGGACACATGTAGTTTAGTGACTCATCAAATATCTCTTGTAATGAGGCACAGCCTTTTAACAATAAACATTTTCTACAAGACAATGTATACCTAGTACTTGTTCTTGGCCTAGTAAAAGCAGTTGATGATGGAAAAGAGAGCACTTCAATTTTACCATACACATTTGAGGGGAAAATATACTAATATACTATCCCAGCACTGATTTCTGAGTATGTGAAGCTTAAATTTTGACCTGTAAATATTGTGAAATTTCAGAAAGCTGTTTCTATTAGTAAGACCAATGTACATAAACTATCAATATACTAAGTACAAATGTATACAGATCCCATTTTCAGCAAGAATGCTCACCTCAGTTTAAGTCCAAAGCTCATTACAATGAGATCACATGGACTAATCACGTGCTCATGAGTTTATAGACTTTTAACTGAAGAAACTAAAACCAGTCATTGTATTTCCCTCCACAGAATCTCAGAGGTCACTGCAACGTGTCTCATCTGGGAGCCAACTGCTGCTGAAAGCAGAGATCAACACAGGACTACACTAACCAAGCACTAATACTTGACAGAGTTGTTACAAATCAGTTTTGGGCACTGAGAGGAGAAATAATTATTAATCCATGCAGACTGAGACATGAGCTTTTATCAACGACTTTCTTCTAGCTCACTGTTATTTTGAGGTCTCACACATGCTTAATACAATAGGGTACTTTCAGCTTACTCTAAGGTTATAACAGTACAACTTCTTACCGTGGCCAGTAATACATATTACTAAACATTAAAGCAGATGCAGTAAATCCTGCAGCACCGCTGCAGCTTGTAGAGATTTTCAGGGGACAAATCAGGTAACAGGAAAATAATTAGCAATAGTGCCTTCCTTGTGGACCACTGGAAAAATATCTGATGCCAGGTAATCAATATAAAAAACCCCAACCAACCACCTCCCCAAGCCTACCCTGTTAAACAAGAAGTAGTATTACTAAATAATTTTGAATATGAAATAATTAAAACATTAACAACTTGCTGTAATTTGCAGTATCAGTGATACGGTATCAAAAGAAAGTGCTTTAATATAAAAATATATTCTTCTTTTTGAGTGTTTATTAATACAATTTAAAATTTCTGAAATTAATCAGTACGAATTTCAAGACCTCATGTTTTACTGCCTTAACTCATATTCACACTCCTAATTTCTTAGCATACCTAGTTTCCTAAAACAAAAGAAGATACACCTAACTTAGGTGCACATCAGTAATCTGTAAATTTTCACTATCAGCAGTAACACAGAGACCCTGAACTCGGAAGTTTGAGACAAGGTACCTACTACACCTTAAGAGCCTGAAAATACGAAGTTTCCAGAGAGTAGGAGGTGCTCTGGAGAGTTTGAAATGACAACTTCCTCCTAAAGGCCCTGAGTGTACTACCAAATTAACATCCACACATGGAAATGTTGAAGTTGCTGTATAATTAAGTTTGGTAGCAAGAGAAGTGTCCACCTTCCTCTTCTATGCTTGAAGGAGAACCATGGCCTAAGTCTGCATACTCCAGAAAAAAAACCTATACACAGACTGAATTTGTAAAAGCAGGAAAGGTAGGATGAGTAAGATTTGACCTAGGGACTAGTTCTAGTTACAGACATCCAGTTTGACAGGTTTTAAGAAAGGATGACATCTTTGCACGTAGTCTTACTGTTTTCCTCTCTTCCCTTTGCTTTACCACCTCAACATACCCCTATGGTGATGGTAACCATTCTAGTAACAAACCTCAAAAGACCTTTAGTCTGACTTCTGTTGGAATATTAGAACAAAATATTTAAAACATGGTTAATTAGAAAATAGGCAAGCAGACTACTGAGCAAATGGAAATTGAACTGAACCAAGGTAACAGCAGAAACGGGTAGACTGATTATTGAGATACGAAAAAGATCTAATGCATAATTTGTTTTCCAGAGGCACAAGTGGCAGCACAGAGATACCAAGTACAGCAAGGATGAGTGAGGAATTAAGGCTGGCAAGCAAAACTCGTTGCAAGCCCTTTTAAAATGAACCACTGCAATTTAAGAGGACAGAAAGTTTGTTAAATGTCCAAAAAAAACCAAAACCCACAAACCTCTTATTATCTGGTACCTTAAGTTTAATGAGAGAAAAAAAAAGCAAAATCAAATACCACCCAAATTTTGGGAATAAAGTATGTGTTACAATTTGGCTTTTCTGAGTCTAAAAGGCAGAGCACCAGGATGTTATAAAAAATAAGTACATTAAGATGTTGAATCAAGCCTGTTGAAACCACTCAATAACTTCATATATTAAAAAGGATAAACTACTAAAAAGAAACATAACAGTAAGAAGTGATGGACAGCAGGTACTTCCAAAAAGCCTACCAGGTAAATTGAACATTTCACCCAGATGTTATACATGGAAGGCTAAGTTTTATGTTTTACAAAAGCATCACAGGTTAAAATGCAGACATTTCTGCAAGATCATTTTTGCTTTAAAAGGAAGTAGAATACAATTAGGTTCAAGTTTTAGTAGGCTGTGTGTAGGCTGAATATTTGGAAAGCAAAATAAGGTTGCCTTACTGATAGATACTGTTCTCTGTAAATTGAAGAACAGGGTAAGAAAAAACACTGATAAGAATTCTACATGAAAAATTTAGCTTAACTAAAACCCGTAATTAATTAAAACACTGAATAGCGAAGTGTCTATGTCTGAAACCTGACATAGAGCATTACAAAAATCTAAAACACTCATCAAGCAGAAGACAAACACTTCAAAATTTAAATACATTTCCTAACATAAACATTAAAAAAAAAAGCCTGTGTCAAATACTTATGTATGATCTTAGGCTACACATTATAAAGCCCTGTTTATGACTGTTCATAAAGATGTTCAACATTGAAGGCTGGATTCCAGACTTTGCTTTCAAATAGTCACCTGTAGTTTTGTAGAATTTGTATTCTTTAAAGTCCTGGAATCCCTTAAGGAAATACTTTAAAGTCTTGTAATACCTCAATTTCTTCCTAACTCATCTTCCTCTCTAGTCATGTGTTCTTTGAAGTGTCATGCAACACACAGCAAAACATTACCAGGAAGTGGTAAAGCAGCCTGGCTTTGAGCCAAGGCAAACATTTTCCTGAAGTTTACCAGCAAAGGAGGACTCTTGGTGCACTGGGATAGTTATTTTTTTAGAACAGCATCAGCAATTCATCTCTATTTTGCCATTTACGCTATCCTCACTATAATTATAGGATGGTGCTGAAAATCAACGTTTTCCGACTAACTACATTTTGTTTATTTTTAATTAAAATCTTAAGGGAGAAGAGACGTTCAAAACAGATTTCCCTGCCATATTTGCCAGAAGAACACCAGTCACACCGGAAGTGATTTATTTCTTCTGCAAAAACAGAGAGGAAGAAAAAAAAAAGGCTAGGCATTAGAAGTGAATTTAATTTGTCCTTAGTACTCAGGTTCAAATTAAAACTCAGTTTAGTATTATAACAGAAGAATAGCATCCTCTCCCCCCCACAAGCAGCTGTTTCATGTTTTCACAGAACTGCCAGAGGTAACATGTGATGGCAAGTTTTAGCATTAGCAGCACCCTATGCTGTTCACAGTAAGATGGCTGCCAGACCAGATGCTTCTATTATTTATCCCTTTCAAGGCTGTTGTTTTTATTTAAATGTAGCATATAACTTACACGTACTTCTTTGGTGTACTTGTGATAGCAACATGTACCTTTTAATATGAATTTTACTTTGCCGGACAAAAACCCCAACACTATCATGTTCCTGCAGCACATAAGAAAGACTTAAGAACACAATTTCAGGCAGATCAGGTCTCTCCTATCTGTCAGTCCATCCCCAGCCTCCTGCCTCCCCTTTTGGATCCAAAACACTCGCAGCACTAAAGAGATGAACCCTCATAATCTCAAAGACATTTCACACTCTGAACCAAACACTTCGTCCAGTTTTCCTGTAACAGGGAAACGCTCCCTTTTCAGTGCATGGAGCGGTTCCGGTCTTCAGATGCATTACAGAGGAAAAAAAAAAAAAAAAAAAAAAGGAAGAAAAAACGAGAAAAGGAGGGTTTAAATTTTTAGGTGCCAAGACACGGGGACTGCTCTGTCCCTATCGAATCCGCCAGCTCCTGTTTTTCAGCGGTGGATCCGGGGGTTCGCCAGACACGACAGAGCAGGCCCCACCGCACCGGCCTCTCCGACGAGCCCTGCCCGGAGCAAGCTTCGCAGGAGGTGGGATGCGAACGTGAGACAGACCCCAGGCCCGTGGGCCTCGCAAGGCCTGTGGGGGCCGATGGGGACCCCTCTGCCCTGACAGCCCCGGGGAAAGGAGGCAGCGCTGACAGGGCTGCCATCGACGGGAGGCGGCCGCCGCGGCCTAGGACACAGCGATAGGGCCCGGCGGCGCGGCCCGCCGGAGGGAAGGGGGAAGGAAGGGGTTCGGGCAGGCCCTGTTTACCTGAGGATGTTGTGCGCCTCCATGCTGCGGTTCTGGTTGCTGGAGCAGACCACGGCCACACGGAGCGGCGAGGAAGGCATGGCGGCGCAGGGAAAGGGCCCAGCTCCCTCCCCACGGCTCCCAAACCCTCTCGGCCCCAGCCGCGGCTCGCACAAAATGGCGGCGGCGGCCCAGCGGCGGGCGGTGCCGGGACGTGTCGCCAGGGCCGCGCCGCCCCGCGGCGGCCAACCGCGGAGCGGGCGTCAGGGGGCGGAGGCCGCCGCCGCTGCCGTGAAGGGGGAGAGGGAGGGCGGCAACGGGCTGTGCCCAGGGCCCGGCCCTGTCACGGAGGCGGGCGGCTCCCGCCTGAGGAGAAGCCAGTCCCCACAGCGGGACGGCCCTGGGCCTCTCGTGGAACTGGCTCAGACGGGGCTCCCGGGTGGCGTCCCTCGATGTGTCGGGCTTCTGACAGGCGACCCAGCAGCCGTCAGGGAATGGCGGGGGTTGGAGGGGGCCTCTAGGAATCATCCAGGCCACCCCCCCTGCCAAAGCAGGGTCACCTACAGCATCCTGGTGGGTTTTGAATACCTCCAGAGAAGGAGACTCCATAGCCTCTCTGGGCAGTTCCAGTGCTCCTTCACCCACCAAGTTAACAAGGTTCTTCCTCATGTGCTGATGGAATTTCCCATGTTCCAGGTTGTGCCCGTTGTCCTGTCACTGGGCACCACTGAAAAGAGCCTGACCCCATCTTCTTGCCACCTGCCCATCAGATATTAGAATCATGGAATGGTTTGGATTGGAACGGACCTTAAAGATCATCTAGTTCCAACCCTCTGCCATGGGCAGGGATGCCGTATTGCTCAGCATTGATGAGATTTCCCTCTCAGCCTTCTCCTCTCCAGGCTGAACAGCCCCAGGTCTCTCAGGTCCCCATTGGAGATCCAACAGGCCATGGATTGTTCTCAATAAACACTGCTTCCTCCAGGGCCTGCTGGGCAGCACCAGCAAACCAACAGATGCAACCCGCAAGGACTCAAGGGTTTACAAAAGAAAACAAGTTGTTTAGGAAGAATTCATGCATCTTGCTGGTTGAACTGTTGAACTAAAAATACTGCCTAACTTGTCAGCCACTTACCAAGAGAGAAAAGCCCCCCAGAAGAGTCAGGGGTGTCCCTGGTGACTCAGAGACAAGCACGGCACCATTTATTTCCCGTTTCCCAGTTTTCTACATGGAGCGAGTGGTTGGAAACAGCACTGCAGAAAGGCTTGGTTCCTGACCCAGCTTCTCTTTCCCGCAGGAGCAGCTCTATCAGCGCACAGCCTCATATTCCTACATGATAAAACTCCATGCTGAGGGGCTGTTCAGCTTCCAGATGTTCCAACATAAGGGACAACTGTGAGGCAGAGAAAGGCACTTGAATGAAACTACCTGAGGGCTGGTGTGACAGGCCTTGGGTCTTCCCATCTTCTTCCCAAATAGTCCCTGTTTCCATACTTCACTCGCATATAATTCCCCTTTGCCTGGCAATGTAAGCCATACACTCCATTAGTTTGTTTTCAGGAGAATGTGATTCAAGCAATCAGGTGGTTTTTTTCCCTGAAAAGCGGTCTCCTGGCTAGGTTTCCTTGTCAGCACTAGGTGGCAGCCAAATGTCGCAGTGACCCTCTGAGCTGGGCCCTGGACCAAAAACCAGGGGAAGAAGGGTTCGGATGGAGAGCAAAACCACCCCCCAAGGAAAAGTAAATCTGACACCCCTGGATCAACTCCACCTCCATGTCTGCACCCAAAGCACGCTGTTCTGGGGACTCTGTAGTGAAGATGATGCAGACATATGCTTCCTGTTACACTTAATCATGGAATTCTGCATTTTAGGAGTAAACCCTCATGTTTTTACTCAAAACTGATCAAATAAGAGTGCCCAAAACTAGAAGTTATTTATGTACTGCCTGACTGGTAAAATGCACTGATTTCAGAATCTCCCACTGATGCTGCTTTGTGCCAGATTTGGCTGCAATCACGGACAGGATAAATACTCAGAAATGGCTTTTTCCCATAGCCCTCTAGCTCTATTTATCTGGTTTCAGTCAGCAAGAATTAATTTCTTATCAACTGCCTACTACAAACTGTGATCTGAGAGCAACTCTGTGACAAAATCAATTTGGTATTAAAACGGGTGCAAGTTAAATGGATCCATCAAGAGGCTAAGTGCTTCCTGCCAAGGGAACACGCATCTTACATTCTTGCTGTGTTTATCCCAGGAAAAAAATAATTATTGCACTAGAGCAGAAATCTGGGACACAAAGACCCGAGATAATTAGACATTGGCCCCAGTAGTCACATGCCTTTGCTTGCTCTTAAATCGACCCATAGAGAGGGTCCAGCAAAGGATAAGTGAGCAAAGCACCTCCACACTTAGGGGGGAAACGAAAAAATGTCAAAATTTACAGCCTCAAAGTTCAGGAACAGCCAGAATACAGGGATTAAAGGGAGGAGAATAAAGGCCATGCACATCTCCTCTCTCTCCTCAGCGCTTCCTGAGTAAAAGCTTTCCCCCTTCCTTTCCTCAGCACCTGCCTCCCCCTCGCCTTGCCCTCTATTCCTTCACCACCAATTAATTTTAAATGACAAGCTAAACATTGTGATATGAAAATTTCTGCAGCAAAAAACATTCTTTCAGGTGAAAACCAAACAAGGCCATTTTTTGCCACATAAGATGAGACAACGTGTAAAGGCAGGAGATCTGTGACCATCTATGATGAAGATTTACCTGTCAGGGTGCATTTGCTCAGGCTGAAACTGAAGAAGATCCCTTCCAGGCACCACTGCTGTAATTCCTAAGCCTTTAATGTGACTACAGTCAACTGTTTTCTGCCACATTTTCTCCTTTCATCCTGCTCTTCCTGGCCTTTCTTTTGGAACACACTGGTGAAACAGAGCAGCAGTCTGCAGTCTCGTAAGAATACAACTCCAGGTCTCCATGGAAGCAAAATACCAGCTTTCACTCGCACCTCCAATAAAGCCAAGCAGCCTTTCCTTTTATGTACCACCAAAAAAATATATAAATCATAATGGAATTAAGAGAGATTCTTTGCCTGAGGCACAGACTGGTTCCTCCAGAAGATCCAAAGCTGGGGTCAGGCAGAGCTCGAGCTGCGTACGTTTAAGCAGTTGTTTTTCTTACATTTAGCACTGGGCAAGCTTGTTAATGAGCGTATCACTCTCCATTTTAACTCCTGCAGAAATGGATATGGCTTGGTATTTGTACTGGAAACTACCAGAGAAAGGCAGGACCATATACCACCTGTGAGTGTGCCAGATGGATTTTTAATACCCAGGTCCTTGTACAGGAATAAGAAGAATCTCTTGTTGCCTTAGAAGCTGTTTCTACTTTTTCCCAAAGCTTTAGGTGCGTAACAGCAGCTTCTTGGCAGTTATAAGTGGGCATCCTGCCACCTCTTTATTGCTGCCTGGATAGGCCAGGATTGATGGTGACTCTACGAGGTATGCAGTGTGTTTTGGGAGTTGCTGCAATTACGGGATGAAATTTAACAAGGGCAAATGTAGGGTGCTGCACCTGGGGAGAAATAACCCTCTGCACTAGGACAGGTTGGGGGTGACCTGCTGGACAACAGCTCTGAGGAAAAATACCTGGGTGTCCTGGTGGATAACAGGATGCCCATGAGTCAGCAATGGTCCCTTGTGGCCAAGAAGGCCAATGGCATCCTGGGGGACATCAAGAAGAGCATGGCCAGCAGATGGAGGGAGGTCATCCTGCCCCTCTGCTTGTAGATCATGAGTTCTTTGTACCAGGAGCTGTGACCTCCTGCTCGGTAGGAATATTTTAGGCTGGACCTGGATGATTGCTGCAGCCCAAGCCATTTTTTTTTATAATTTCAGACAGTACCATGATGGAGTTCAGGCAGCAGAACGGTTTGCTCAGAGGTTGTGCAGTCTCTGTCCTCAAGAGTTTTTCAAGGCAAGGCTGGATACAGCCCTGATTAACCTGGTGTGATCTCCTGGCTGACCATGCCTTGAACAGAGGCTGGACTAGCTGACCTTCCAACCTGAATTACCCTGTGATCCCACAGTCAAAACCTCTAGGAAACAAAAATTCAGAGAATAAATGTCTTTTTGGTTTCCTATTAACATCATAATTTTACAGTAGGCAATGGTGTATCATCTCCAGTCTTTGGGCAGGTTTGCTCGCTTTGAGTCAAATAAGATCTTGGACCATTACATATCTCTGATCTAATCTCTTTCATTATTGTCTTAATTTATTAAGGTCAACGCCAAGGTGGTACAAGGCTCATTATTTATACATTTAATTTTCACATCTGGCAATTCGCGACAAGATGAAGAACGGAACAGTAACACTGGTTGACAGAAGCTGACAGAGATACACAAAATCAGCACCACGCCAAGAGTCCTGTGCAGAACCTGCTGCAGGACAGACTGACTGAAAACCTTTAAAAGACCTTCGACCCAAATTCACTGAACTAAACCACCAGATGCAATTTGTCTTCATGTTCTTAAAAACTGATTGCCTTTTCTTCCAGCAGTCAATCTCCTCAGGGATATAAAAAAAAAAAAAAAAGGAAAAAATTATGACATCTATGACATCGTCCTTCAATATCGATGAATGACACCATCCTTCCGTTACCATCAGGCTGATTAAATCAGGCACAGGGGAAAGTTAATAAAAAGAGAAGACTGTTAAAATTAGAGTCAGCAGCATGTAAGAAAAAAAAAACAACCCAAGAATAATGATAAAATTAAAGGTATTTCTGCCTGATGAAATAGAGACCTTCAGTTTCTCAGCCACTCTCAAATTATTGAACTGGATTACAATTAGTACAAATACTGTATTTTATTAAAGATTTCATCTACGTTTTATATTTACCTGCTACTAGCAAGTTGCTACTTCACAAACTACTTTCACGAAGAAAAGAGTACAGTGATAAACATTTACACAAACAGATACACTGGTGTGTTTTAAGAGCAATACCCCTTTACAGAAGAGCTGTTCCCCCTACTTTTGCTTTAGGTGCTCAGTTTAAGTGAAATAAAGTCATTTTCTATGACAGCAGTCAACTACAGACGCACAACACTGAAGAAAAAGTAGCTCACTAAATAAATACTTCTCAGACAGTGACTGACTCGATTCTGTGGATACATTAAAGTTCAAGTAATAATCAGCCTAAGTTTGTTTTTTTTAAAAAACCACAACAACAACAATCAACCGAACAAACAAACCAACAACCACCGGTTTCAGAGACAAGAACACCCAGGGAGATACAGTTGTCGGTGAAGACTACAGGAACGGATACACCAATATAAATGGGACGAGTTCTCAGCACTAAGGCACAATCGAATTAATACCAGAATATGGCTAAAACCTGACCAACTACAGCACTGAGTGAGGGGCTTCCTGCTCGAGACCCTCGGCTACGACCCCGGTGAGTTCCGTGTTGAAGACACTTTTAAGTGTAGCTGCGGGCGGCGTTCCCAAAAACTGGGGTTTCAGAGGGCAAGGAGCGGGTGCTCATTTACACTCTACTTACTTTATAATTAAGGGTGGGCTCATACTTGCGCCACAAAATGGAATTTTCATACTAAATTCATCCCTTTAGCCTTGCTCTTTGCAGAAGGACAGTTCTACCAGGAGAAGAGCAGGTTGGGTCGGCGTTGGCCACTGATGGTCACTCGAGCTGACCAGCAAACCCCAATTACTTGGGGCAGTGGCCAGTCCAGGTCCCGGAGCAGCGTTAAAAGGCACGATACAAAACCCATGTAAATCACGAGATTTAGGTGGGCTTTGGATCCAGCACACATTGAGCTACGGGTTTTGGGGCTCCACCGGTCTGTTCTCCCCCCGACTTTAAACAACATTCCCCCCTCGGGATGCTAAAAACTCAACGAGAAAAAGGATTTAAGCTTAAAATAAGGGTGTTCTGGAGAGTCTTCTCTGTAAGATCTGTCATGTGCTTTTTAAAAAAAAAATAAAAATGACATTTTTTTCTGGCACTTGTGGACCTTTGCCATCATTTACTTTTAATCCACCGTGATCCCAGGAGGAACCACGCAAAGGGCTTGGGTTGAAAAACCGCCCGAAAAGAAAAAAAAAACAAAAAAACCAAAACCCACCAACAAACCCCAAATCCCGCAAGTTTGGGAAAAGCAAACCCGAGTACAACCCAACGCTTCCTGGGCAACAACCGCTGGCCAGATGGGGTTTGGCAGCACCTCTCCCCCCCCTCCTCCCCGAGAGGAACCGGGGAGCGGCGGCGGCTCCGGCGGGAGATGCGGGGATGCGGGGGGTGGGAGAGCCGCCGCCGGGGTTAGGCGCGATGCGTGGCGGCGGCGACCCCCCCGCCGAGGGCCGGGCTCATGAGGTTCTCGGTGATGTAGGCCACCAGCAGGCAGATGAAGACCAGCATGACGCAGATGGAGCCCCCCACGGCCGTCATGGCGACGACGATGTCCCGCATGGCGGCCGGCTCCAGGCGGAACTCCACGCACTGGGCGGGCGGTGCGGGGCGCGGCGGGGCGTAGCGGGGCTGCAGGCAGAGGCGGTACCGCACGCTGCCGTGCGCCTCGGGCAGCAGGTAGTCGCGACAGGCGGCCCCCAGCTCCACGCTGTCGCAGGGGAAGCGGGTGTAGGTGCCGTCCCAGGAGCAGTTGAGGGCGAAGCCGCGGAGGCCGGCGGCGGGGCGCGGCGGCCCCCACTGCAGCAGCACGCTGCCGTTGGCCAGCACGTTGGCCACCAAAGCGCCGCCGGGCGAGCGGTGGGCTCGGCAAGCCCGAGCCGCGCACTGGAAGCCGCGGGCCGGCGGACGGAAGCACAGCCGCCCCCCCGCCGCCCCCTCGCCCCCCGACACCTTGTAGGGGCACCACGGCGGCTCCTCCGCCCCCGGCCCGGCCCGGGCCGGCGGAGCCTTCAGGGCGGTCGCCACGAAGCAGAGGAAGGCGAGGAAGGGCGGCAGCGGGCTGGGCATGCCGGCCGGCGCGGCATGGAGCCCGGCCGCGGTTGCCGGCGGAGGGCGGCGGCGCCCGGCGCTCCGGTTATAAACGGGGGTTCCGCAGCCGCTCCGGCGGCCGCCAATGGAGAGGCGGCTCCGCCGTTAACTCTCGCCGGGCTGCGGAGCACCCGCCGACACCGGCAGGACCCGCACCGCACCCCGACCCGCCGCACCGAGGGCCCGCAGAGCCCGGTAAGGAGCGGCGGGGGGGTCGGCTCAGCATCCCCCCCACCCCCGGGGCTTTGCCCGCCCTCCGGTGTGCGGCCCCGGGGGAGCTGCGGGCCCGGGCCCCCCGGCAGCGGTCGGAAGGGTCCCTCTGCCACCACGGGGGTGTCACAACCAGCAGAGGTTTGGTCCAGGGCAGGTTAGAGAGCTCCCCTTCAGCCTGTTTGTTTTTTTGGGAGTTTTCTGAAAGACTTACGCTAAATCTAGACTCAAAAGATGTCTCGTGAAACAGTAAGAACAACACATCTTAACCTAAGCAACATTAGAAGATTCTTTGAACAGTTAAACTGCTAAAAAGCTGCTTTAAACCCTGTCTTTTCCAAGTTGCAGATTTAATTCCAATAAAAAAATAAACACATGTTTTTTGGGCAGTTGTGTTTTGATCAGGTTTTATGTAGAGTCCTGGTCCAGTCTTTAGAGCAGAACACAAGCATTTGTCTCTATTTAACTTGTAAAATAGAACAATTAGGTTCCCTGGTTAAAAACCCCAGAAGGGTGTGCTGAAACACAGTGGTGTGGTTTTTCTTCACCGTGTTACCTATTTGGAAACACAAGACTTACAGATTACTACATACGCTTTCTTTAAAAGTATTTATTGTTTTCAAGAAGCTTGAAATATAACAAAAATAAGATTCTGAAGTCTCTTTTTAATTTCATAGCCTAAACACCTTGGTCTTCATTGAAAGTGGTACTTGAATGTATAATAAGTATAATTTGCAGCAACGTGTAACTTGTTTAAAGAGTTTGTTTTGCCTCACACCCAAGCTTGCCTTTTTGAAGTGATGGTTTCTTCAGGAAAACTTTAGATGTAATTTCACAA
>BJBW01002630.1:591-13749 GCA_004320125.1 Scolopax mira | reverse complement strand
CCCAGGATCAGCATAGAAAAGGATGCTGAAGGTGTAGTGATGGCTGCTCTCCTGGGAAACCACTGGGTTCTCACAGAAGAAGGGGAGGTGCTGCGCTGCTGAAGGCACTTCTTGGTGGCAGAGGCAAACTTACCTGTTGGAGTTCCAGCTACGATGCAGAACTGAAGGTCTGACAGCCCTTCCTGAGAAAGGTGTAGATGGAGACAAACCAAGCAAGTTTTGCCTCCTCAAACTTTGTGCAGGGCTCCTAATTACCATTAAGAGCAGATCTCACTCCAGAGCTGCCCTTGTTTCAGGGATCAGGGGAGAGATCAGAGGCACAAACCCCTGACATCACTTACGATTTGCACTTTGAGTTTTCCTGTGAGAGACCAACAGGAGGGTCTGGCATTTGGTACAGGGAAGGAAGGTGGATGGCACAGCAACCAAGTGATCACATGTGCCACATCACTTAGCTCAGGACTTCACTCCCTATTTGTATTTGAAATTGTAGAAGAGGTAAAAAAAAGCAAGGTTTCCTCAGCTGTCTTTCCCAGAATGACTGCCAAGGTTACCAGGAACTGGAATAGATAATCATATTCTTCCCTGTGGGGAAGAATGGCCTATACCCCACCAGTCTGACTCATATTTAATCCCCACATTTTACAGCAGCCAGTCCCACCCAGACTCCATAGAATATGAACAGGCATCCTTAGAAAGCCTGTTACTCTTTAGAAAGTCATATATTTAACCAGAAGTGAGAGGATGTTCTTGGTTTGGAGATGTGCAAACAGTTCACACCTACAGAATACAAGGGTTTAGAGCATTTTCTCCTCCAGCTATTTCAGATGTCTTAGAGAAAACACCTCATTAAACTCCTGTTAGACTGTCACATTTTAACCCCTAAAAAAAGGGCCATGCAAGTGAATGAGCTAAATAATCCTAAACAGGTTTTCAAGTAAGAAGTGGATTACAGAGAAGGAGGCTTCATTAAACAGAGATTTCATTTAACTAATTGATAGGCATATGCTTTCCTCATCCATGCCTTTGTTTGTAAGGGCACAGAACATACCATTAATTCTCATTATCTGGCCAAACCACTTAATACTTTGACATCATGTGAACCCCGGAAATATAGCTGTTTACAGAAACCTAATCTACATCCTCTCACTGGAGTCCAAAGGAAAATAAAGAGCAGCCCATCAAAAAAATTTGCAGCAACACCACAGGTTAACTACACCTCATCCTGCACCACGTCCTTTGGCCCCGTGCTAGGTCTCTAAGCAAGAGAGGATTATTTATGCAAGAGACAAGGGAAAAAGACACATGCTTTGGCTGGGTCAGTCTGCCATCACTGTCTGACAAAGTGTGAATACTTTGTCCTGTTGTTTGCTGTTTCAGTAATCCAGCTGTTTCCTAAGACCTTCTTTCTGTGGCCCCAGACTGCAATAAAACAGCCTGGACTTCTCCTGTGTTACTGCTCTAACAATTCACCGCTTGAGCAAAACGCTATTATTTGCTTTAAGCAGCAAACCCCCAGGTAGCATATAATCATCACTAACATCCCAGTTGGCTTTATAGGTCTTCAAACAGACCCAACACTGCAGGTTCTCAGCTTTTCTGGTTCTCCTCCGCTGGGTTTACCATCTCCCGTTTCATTTCCCATTAGAGGAAACGGCAAACCAGTATTAAAATGGGAGCAACTTGCTATCGGCCAGACAAGGAAGCAGTAGCCACCCACGGCTAGCAATTTATGGAACACTCTGCTAATTTAGCCTTGGGTCCAGGCGGGGCAGACAACCCCTAGAGCAGGGATGCTCTGCTCTCAGAGAAGGGCAGCGTGCAACATATGGTTGCTAACGCATTCTCCTAGTGGGGAGCTTTACATTTAGGGCTGAGCTGCTAACACTTCCCTCCGAGCCATAACTTTGAGGATTACTCATCCTGGGACGTGCAAAAGGAGAAAAATCTGCCTCCTAATTTAGATAGCTCCTGCAGCCTTTCTGAATCAGCACTGCCTCACCCCCACTGGGCTTCTATTTCCAGCGCTTGATTCACTTCCAGCAAGGTCTGAACTTATGTCCTCTGACAGCCAGAGGCTGAGAGAAGCACAGAAGAGGAGGGAATGGGGCTCAGCAGACAGATAGCTGCACTACACATCTCGCTGGGGCAGCTTGGACAGGCAGGTTTGAAGCTCATGTGTTGGTCACTGATCCCACGCTGACCTGCTAGACAATGGCATCCCACCAGCCGAGAGCTGGAGCCATCCCTGATGAGGATGCAGCTGAACTGGCAACTGCAACTCCAGCTGATCTATCCTGAACATGCTATTTATAGCAGTCAGAGGAGGTTGAGAAGCATCACATCACACGGTGAGGTTGGCAACACAAAGCACTAAAGCAGCATTAACTATTTCAAGTCGTTTGGGACATCTTAAACCCCGTTATGGTTTTGCAGTGAGCTCCTCGGTGGGCTTACGTGAGCAGGTACAGCACTTGGCTAACAGACCTTTTCCTAGACTCCCTGGAAAAGCCTCTGGTCACTCTTCTGCCTCTGGCAGCTTTGTTTATTCTGGCCACAAGGACACCAATTAGCGTGATGAATATAGAGCCCCTAGAACAGCATTTGTCTTCTCTGGAGATCTGTGCACACACTGAGACCTCTACACTTCAAGCAGGCTATTTTCAGGGAGCAATACAAAATGGAAAAATCAGAAAAATATTCATAAGTTTTGCTGAAGCTCTCAAATGAAATAGCTTAAATTAAGTAGAAAATGGACCTGGAATTTCTGATGCTAGAGAAAGCAAAGAAAAGCAGTGTACAGAGAATCCTCTGCAGATTGAATGCTCCTTTCCAGGCCTGAGAAAAAACTCTTCTTATCTTAAATGGTGGGCTGCAGATGACAACAGCTTTGGAGCAACCATGGCTGGGGTGCTCTGCCTTTGACTTGCTTATTTTAGCTGAGAGCTGATTGCACTGGTAAGAGAACACAAGCAGAACAAAAACAAGGACCCAAGAAGTCCTACAACATGTTAATTTCAAGCTCCATTAGAACCAGTGGAAGAAAAAAAAAAATCAATAGCATCTGAATGAAAATAACAAAGCTTATTGGGAAATAAATATTGTTTTTTTCCAAGTGTCTAAGTGCTTACAAAATACACCCTAAAACAAGGGATTAAAAAAAGTAACTAATTCAAATCAGGAACAAAGATCACAATGAAACCCATTCTCCTTTCAGCTGCCTCCATTTTCAATTCCAGAGACTCCAGCTGTTTCAGTTCCTTCTTTCTACCTGAGATCAGGCACGATGTGTTTTGGAGAACTGAGTAAAGCACCCCACCTTTCAACCTACTGAATCAACGGAACTCTAGAAATACCCAATTGGCTGATTAAAAAAACCCACACCTGTCTAGAAGGAGCAAAATTGACCTTATCTCCCAGTCAAATGTTGGGAGACTGGAAAGAAGCTGAACAGGATGCAATTGCATTACTCAGGCTCCAAATATTCCTTTATATTTACCAGCATGAATACTCTTCCTTATTTTATTATTTTTTTTCCCCCTCTCCTGTGCACCAGATTTCATCCTTAGCAAGCCTTTCATGCTTGTTTGGGAATCCTCCACAACCCAGGACACCAAGGGAGGTGCCAAAAGCTGGGGGGGTGTGTCAGGAAGACAAGGAGGGAGAAGGTTCTGCAGGCTGGGACACACTCCCACACACTCTGCCTGGGGAGGGCAGGGCCAGCTCTGAGGGGACACTGAAGCTGCATCCTCAACAGCAGTAAGGTTTGAGCATCACAGAAATGAAGGTCTGCTCCCATCCTGCTACTTACATTTGAAAACTTTAAGCAGGGAATAGCCTGGCCCTTCCCAGACTCTGTTCATGTCCCACTGAGGGCATCCACACCACCAAAATGCTACACAAAATAAAGAGAATTTTTATGGCTGCTGTACCACGAAGTGCATCATTCACTGCTAGTGACCTGCAGAGATTCCTGCAGGGTTGCAGCTGATTCTTTGTGTGGCAGACCCTGCCACCACCTCAGAAGAGCCCATCCAAGCTCAGGGCAGCCCACACATCTCCAGGAACCCAGGGTGCAGCAGCAATACCAAGACATTATGTGCAGCATGAGCTGGGGAGGCTCCAAGCCCAGCAGGACAATCACAGCTCAATGCCAAGGGCTGGACAACTCTAGAGGGGGCTGCTCTGAAGTCACTGGGAAGGGTCTCTGCACTGGGAAGGGGATCCAGTCGTTCATATATACACGCAGTGTATATACACACATTGGCTGGCACATGGTCATTTCTGTTGGTGGTCACGGTTAATTATCACCCTTACATTACTCCAGACCAAAAACATGCCAACTTCTTCTCCACCTTACTCTGATGAGAGCAGAGAGTGTTTTAAAGAAACACGACTGAGCGAAATATTGTATAAAGACAGATTCCTTTGTATTAGCAACCAGTCAAGTAAGTCCAGCGACCAGTTCAGGGCACCCCTCCACTGCCCAGGGGGTTAAAAAAATAAGAACAGTTCTCCAGCTTGGGAGGGGATAAGGAAAACAAGCAGGTGGAGAACACAGTAAGTCCAAAAGTGCTTCTAAGAGAAGCAGCAGGATAAAAAACAAAAATGATTCCCACAGTCTGAAAGCACTTCCATGCTATTGACTGGAGAGGCAGCAACAGCTCCACACGTGTAGGTGTAATGCACATCTGCAAGTGCCCTGCTCCGTGCCTGTGCAGACAGTTACCTCCTCCTGCCTTTGTCTGTTCTGGGCAGTCTTTAACACAGGAGCAAGTTCCCAAGAGGATTTCCCATCCCCTCATTCCTAGCTTATTCCATTTTCCTTCAGCATCTTTCAGTAGTAGTCATCCTTCTTGCCATCAGCTCGCTGCTGTATGCCTGCCTGGTCCTTCTGGTCTTGGACAAGCTCCAGGTCATCGTTGTCATCCACCTCACCTCCATGATCCTCCTGGGTGCAGAGGGAACAGCCAGGAAGGGAAATTAAAAAAAAAAAAATAAAAAAAAAAATCAGCAAGGCCTGTAAAAGGAGACCCTAAATAGCAACACACTGAGCTGCTTCTGAGCTCTACCAGAGCAGCCCATCTCAGGAAACACAGGAAAACAGGGAAGAATTCTTCTCTGCCAAGAACTTTTAGGTGTCATTGGCAAGGCACTTAGCCAAGACACAGAGGTAAGAAGCCTGTGTTACCACAATCAGCCTGTTAATTTTAAGCACATTTAATATCCTGGCATTAAAATGTGGTTTTAACATCTCAGCCTGCTGCCACTGCTACACGAGCAGAAGAAATCCTACAGCCAGCGCATTTAAAACTGTAACAAATCCCACCCATGATGTGCTGCAGGCAGCACAGCCCCCATGGGTACTTTTAGGTCCAACTATGCAGTGTTCTACACACAGGGTAAGTAAGGATACCTCCTGACATCATCTTTGCTCTGTCTACCCAGTTTCCCCATCCTCTTCATTCCCAGCAGGCAGCCCAAGCCCTCAATTCCTCAAGATTTGTGTGGAAAGTGCAGGAAAAGCAGCAGCCACTCACAAAGCACAAGGAAAGGACGAACAAAACTGGAAGAGGATCCTTCATTTCTATCTATGTGAGCCAGAAGCCACCAGGGTAATCCCTTTTAGTGTTCATGGTCTCAATTTTCAGTGGCATCCAGTTGTTCTCCCAGAGAAATGCCAATTTGTTGCTGACTACAGTAGCCCTGGGACTGAGATACAGCAATAATACCTGTTTTCAGACAAGTAAATCAGCAGTTGCTTCCTGGCAACTGGGGCCCAACCAATGTACCACCTCCTAACTTGCCTCAGGAGCAGGAGGACACATTCCTCTGCCACCCATACCTTTGTTTAACTTGCTGGCTGTCACTTAATGACCCTCCTCAAAGAACAGGTAAAGTTCTAACTCAACTCTTCCTCAGACACAGGCTAGACCCAGTAGGACCTGCAGCAGCAGACTGCAGGGCTTCCAGTGAATGTCTCACTGCAGGAATAAACCCAGGGTGATGCTTGGAGAAAGACACAACGATCTTGCCAAACTGCACCAGCACAGCTTGTAATTCACCCCAACTGCTGTTTGGAAAACATCTCACAGCTCAACTGCTGCAGGTGGATGCAGAAAGAAAGGAGGAGGGGAGACAGCACAAAGGATGCCCTGAACACCTGAAGGAAAGGGAGCAGAGGTAAGAGGACTCCAGGTTGTTACGGAGACCCACCTCACTGAGCAGAGACAAAACTGAAGTCAGTACTCATATCTGGCTTCCAAAAAGCTGAGCCATATTCAGCTCCTGGCTACCAACACACCCAGGTAACAACCACACCAGAGAGGGAAAGAGGAAGAACCTTGGTGTCGTACAATTTCTTGCTCCTGATCTTCTTGATAGTCATCCATTGGGTCTTCCCTGGGCTTGGCAGGTCTGCCACCATCCTGAAAAATACAGGAAGTCAGAGACCGCTGACAGTGCCCCAACCTACTTCCAGTCCCTGCCAGGGAAGTGGTGGAGTCACCATCCCTGGAGGTATTTAAAAGACATGTAGATGTAGTGCTGATGGTTTAGCAGTAACTTGGCAGTGCTGGGTTAATCCATGGACTTGATGATCTAAAGGTCTCTTCCAACCAAAATGATTCCATGATTCTATGTCACTAATTCTTTCCACATTTTCACTAATCTTAAGGAAGTGTTAGTGCCAACATCCCTTTCTTGTTTGATTGCATTGGCCTGGATTTCTCTTTTTTTTTTAACCGCACTATTAATCACGATTTCAGAGCCTTCCAGATAAAGCACTCCTTTTTAAAAACAAGCAACACTCAGCTGCTGGTCACAACAAGCTAACACTTCCCTGATGCAGTGTCTGGCTTCAGACAGCAAGAAGCACTTTGCAAAATAAATGGATTCCATCTGCAGACAGGCAAACAAGGAGGCAGAGTTCTCACATGTCCTCACTGCTGCCAAGATCCTGCTGCATACCCGTCCCAGGAACAGCACAGGCCCACGTTATTGTCTCCATTTTTGGTCTCTGAAGTGCTTGAAAAGATGCAGCACCTCTGCAGTAACAGCTGGGGTGCGAGCCATCTCCCATTCGATGCCTCTCCAGCCACGTAGGTGCTGCAAAAGGGCTGACTTCAACAAGCAGAGATGACAGGGCCAGACAGAAATGACCAACCCACCAATTCTCACTCAAAGAGGTTTTTCCTGCTTGCCATACCCTTGCAATGGGATTACGTACCGAGGAACACAATGTTTTCCTTTGAGTCCTTAAGCTCTGCCTCCCCTCATAGAATCTCTCCCTGGCCTTTCCTGGTTGTCCTCACCTTCAGTGGCTTCTCCTTTGACTCTTCTTTCACACTGGGCTCCTTGAACTTCTCCAAGCCTCCCACCTTCTCTTCAAAGTCAGGTCTCTCCAGCTCAGCTTCCTCAAACTCATCCTCCCCTTGGTTATTGGGATCCTGGGCAGGATCTGCAGCATCATCTGGCATCTGGACAAGAAAAGCCTCTTGTAAACACCAGGATATCCCCTTGGGAGACAGAAGGTTTGCTGCCTTTCCCAGCAAGCACAAAGTGCTGATCTGTAGCCTGTTGACTGTTCTAAAAACAACCCCCCAGTCTTCATTATCCCTTTGAGTCCCTCCAGAACCAAGGAATTTGGAGTTGCATGTTATAGAAACTGCTGGGAAAGCATCAGCTTAAGTGGGACAGACAGATTCTCATCCAGAGGCAGGGTTGCACCCAGACAACAGCACAGCAGCGTTACCTACCATTGGTTCCTGGACAACCGGGTCCTTCTGAGAATGCAAGTTCTCCTCTCGCTCAATCACTCCTGCATCTGCCAGGAAAAGGGAGAGTTATCAGCGTACTCTCTCACAAATCAGTGTCACCAGTTCAGATCCCCAGGACTGCAGGGAAAAAAAAATTAGCTACATGAAAAGCCACCTACTTAGTCATTCTACTTCAGTCTAGCAACACACAGAATTCACATGAGTCATATCTACATTTCAGTGCCTCTCTTTGACAAAGGTAACCAGTTAACTTCCAGATCCTCCAGGTTATTCCCACACGTGCAAAAGAAATCGATGGGTAGAGTCTGCAGGAAATAAACACGTTCACAAAGTGTTCACATTGTCTATCCCGGCCCCTTGAGCACAGCAGAGCATCTCTGCACAGACTCAGGCTGGACACCTCTGCTCAGAAGCCCATTTTAGCTCAGACTGGCTTACTGCACTACATATTTAATGTCATTTTTCTTTGCTTCCAAAGGAAATTTGCTGCTTCCCCCTTACGCTTGCAGACAAACAGCTGCGGTTAAGTCAATCTTCCCTTTGTTACTGGACCTATGGAAGGGCTCCAAGCCCCCACCCACTGTAATTTTCTGAAAGATCTAGTCGTTTTACAGCTGTTTTCTGTTTCACACAATAAAAATAGTCATTCAATTGTTCCCTCATTTTGCCACTCACATGCGACTGCCATTTCAGGCCAATCAATAAACCTTACCTGGAAATGGAGTTAAAGAAAGGATTCTGCCCCCATACACATCATCTAATAGATTATTCATTAGTTGGTTCCATGGTGTGGTGATGAACTTTACAGCGAGTCCAATGTTTTTCCCAACCTGTGATTAGCTGAGTGAGTCAATGCACAGGGGTCTGAACAGATCCGGGTCAGAAAACCCAGGAATTTTAACACACACTCCAACTGCCCAAAAGCAGTTGCTTACCAGGCTTTAAAATAGCTGTGGATGCTCTGTTGGCTGCTGACAAGGGCAACTGGCTGCCCTTGAATTTATTTGCTTTTAGCCCCTTAAGGACAGTTGGGAAATTTTCTGTCCTGAATTAGAAAACCCACTTTTAAGAAAATTAAATCGATTCCTATGGGAGACTGAGATCAAAACTTGCAAAAATCCAGTTATGTTTTCCCCATCGTTCCCATAGGAAAGAAAGAACTGACTTCGTTTACACAGATAGAGTCCACTGCTTTGGAAGGGCATACGGATGCAGGACAACAGGGAATAAAAATGGAAAACTGTCCAGGCTCTTCATTCACCAATGATTTTTTCAAGAGTTTTTCAAGAGTTCTAAATTTTCCCTTTAACACAAGCAGAAAGCTTTTCTCGCTCCCCACTTTGATTAGCAATAAATTAGCACTGCACAGCACAGGAATGGGGAAGCCATACCCATTTCGAGTTCCTCATCATCTGTCCTTCCCTTCTCGCCTTCCCGACGAGCCGTTTGATGCTCGTCCCCTCTCTCCCGAGCGGGTGGCTGGGGGCTGCCCCTCTGCATCTCTTCCCCGGGCTTGGCATCAAAGTGAAGGCTCTTGGGGTAACTGTGCCCTTGTTCTCCATCCATCTGGGCATTCACTTTGTTAACCAGGTCCTTCCAGCTGCAACAAGAGCACAAAACAGCTCAGAATCCCCCCGCCTGAGTACATCAGGAGATTTTTCATCACGCAAGGAGAGGGAAATAAACTCCAACACATGCAGAAGTTTGTCCTAATTTAACATTTTGGTAAAACTAGCAGATTGTATTAGTCACCGTGATATCTGCTTGAAACAGAACATTTAATATGCCACATAAAACAAAGTTATGCTTTATAAACACAATTAATTGCAGAACTGCTTTAATATTATTCATACAATACAATAACATATCCATCCAATAACATCACAATCAACTCCAGCTCCAAGTAGACACTCACTCATGCCTCACACACACCCAAACCCACAAATCTAAGTTCTTGAAAAAATTTTTTAAAAAATTCTCTATTGTTCCAACTTAAAGTGATGACGCTACTAGAGGAAAACTGTAAAGTTTTGGTCTAGAAGGAGAAATAAAAAAACCTTTCAAAATAAGCAGGAAAACTGCAACACAAAGTTGACAGTTTCCCTTGTCTGATTTTTTTTTTTTTAAGCTACAAGCTGTTTACGAAGCTTTGCAACTGGGAGGACACTTCAACAAGCATCTGTTTATAAAACTCTCCCATAGCACACATCTGTTCCCTGAACAAACCCAAACAGAAGGAGACCTAGCTGAAAAGAAACATTTGCATATTGTTTTGGTTTATTTGTTTTTTAGGTGAACATGGGAAAAAGTGTTTCGTTTCTACACTCGGAGAGGGAAGCCACATTCCAGTATGATTTACTGCTTTTCCTACCACCACCCTCCAAACATTTTCATTCATCTATTGACCTGAAAAATCAATTATTCATACACAGCTCTATCTGTGAGAGTCCAGGCAGCCCAGAGTCAGGAATTCCTTCCTCTGTAACAGTTCCACCTCAAATACACACCTCCTGATGCCTACATTAATACCTATGCCTGCTTCCTTCTTAACAGAAGTGCCTCAGAGGGATACCTTGATATCAAGGTATATGCCCAATGCAACACTTTTTTTCATTAATGGTTCTCTGCCCGCAGCCATAGCACATGGATGCCCAATCAAGAGACTCAGCAGAAGAGCATTTAACACAACACTCTTCCACAGCATGGAAACAAGTTGGAGGTCAAAGAAGAAACAGAATATCTTCACATTAGCTTGAGTGAATCCCTGAAAAGCCCAGAAGACAGTGCCGTCTCACAAGGATGGGTTTTCTTCCTAAACATCCTTACTCAAGGACACCTTCAGAAACAAAGGTAAAGGAAGGGATTAAATTCCAGTAATAGGGACTCTCAGAAGTGACCAAAACAAAAAACTTTGAACCTGAGTAAGCTACCACCAGTTTCAGGCAGGATTACTGCTTGGTATAACCTGTCCTGCTACATGAGCCAGCTGAGATGTAAGAGTCTACTTAAGACATTTAAGTTTTCAACTGCTGAAAAAGGACAAGTGGCCTTTGCTTCAGCAGGTTTTTAAGCCAGCATACTACCACCGCATGAAACTTCCAGTAAGAAAAAAAAATTCCTAACCCAGCCTTCAGCTCAGGTTTCTCCATTATGAAACCATCAAAATGCAAATCGGCCATCAAGAGCTCATCTGGAATCTGCTGGTCTCAGCCACCCAATGCAACGGTTCTTGGCATCGAATGTGTGGTCTCTTTTGTGCTCTGCTGCAGTTGGATGTTGTTCTTGGCATTGACACCACCTGGAGAAAGTTGGTTTGTGTGTTCCTTATCACAAATCTCACGCAGTGCAAATAACAGCCTCCAGCTGCTCTGCTATTTCTTGATGATAGATCCAGGAAAAGAAAAAAAGAAAGAACACCAAACATACCATGATCTCTGTCCTTGCAGAAATTGTGTCCCAAACAAATCCAATATTTGCATTTTCTGTTCCACAGAGTGGGGACAGTGTCCTCTCTAGGCTCCATGTAGGTGAGGAAAGGCCACTCTGCCATCACAACTTCAACCTTCAGCTACACTCACACAAGTCCCTCCCTGTAAGGAGGCAAAATATCCTCCATGCAGATGGTATCTATCAGAGCAGGAGGGGGAGATGTTGCCCTTTAAGGCAATACACAAAGCACAATCTCTGCCCTGGGAAGATTACAGGTTAAGGGAACAACACAAAAATGGCAGAAAAGAATGGGTAGGACCAGGCTGAATTTAGAATGAAATCCAGAAGTCTCATCTAGAGATAAAAAAGAAATTAAATCTTGTTTGCTCCAGTAGACAGAGCAGATATTTATCCCCTGTGGATGTCCAGGTCATAAGTTAAATGAGGAAGCACTATTTTCAGCATCAGTTTTTGGATTACGGCCAGACTTTGATGAATTGCAGCCTCCGAAAGATATTTTCTTCCTTTTGCAAAACCAGACTGGTCTTCTGCAAGTGCTGCCAAGACAGTCAATGGTCCCTCCTGTGCACGAGTCTCATGAGGAGCAGCTGAGGGAATGGGGATTGTTCAACCTGGAGAAAGGAGGCTGAGGGGAGACCTCCTCTCTCTCTGCAACTACCCAAAAGGATGATGGAGTGAGGAAAAGTCAGTTTCTTCTCCCAAGGAATAAGCGATAGGACAAGAGGAAACCTACCAGGGCTGGCTGCCTGCTGCTTCTAGATTATCATATAACCTTGGAGATGAGCAGCTCTCAGATCTTCAAGGTCTGGTTGCTCCTGCAGAGCTTGGCAGATTACTGATTAATTAGTGGGAAAAATCAGCAAGTTGAATCTTAAGCCTACAACTTAATGTCTTTTATTTATAGAGACTGAAGGAATTTTTAGCCACCCTTGCTGCTGCAGGTGGGTTGCTTCCATCATGCAGAAATTCTTCAGCTCACTAAACAAAACAGGATATTTAACTTGCCATCACTGAAAGGGAGGAGAGTTCTTGAAGTCTCCCATCCCACCCTCTCCTCTAGGCTAGTAGGAAATCCACACTGACCTGGTCTCACTCAGCAGTAAATCCTCTCTCTCCTCTCCACAAACACTTTACCAAACAGTTCAAACACCAAGGCAGCATGCAGAGTATGCACCAATAACATAAGAGCCTTTTTTTTTTTTTTGGCCAGCAGTCTGGGCATTCAATCCCACAGCATTTCCTGCAACAAGACACACCTTCTGCTTCAGCCAAAATCAAGACCTGGCAGCATCACTCAGTTACAAGAATTAGATGACAGCAGAACCAATAACTAACACTTTCTGCAGCCATCTTTCAAGCAGAAACCACAATAGACACGAGAAGAGAGAGCAGGGATGAGCCTGTATAGCACCTTCCAACCAGAACATGAAGAGTAGGAGGGAGTTTTGTTTTACCAACCTTTGCATTTGCACCGGTTTGTTCCCTGGGGAGCGGGGGGTCTCTGGCAGCTGAGGTTTGTCTGCTGCAGAGGGTTGTTTTGGATCAGATGGGGACAACCCAGGAGCCTGGCTTTCCTCATTGCTCTTCACCTGAATGCGCATCACCATCTTTACATCCTGCAGAGAAGACATAGATACACTCAGGATATACACAAGTTCCAAATCTTATCAGATACCTGCAAGTCTCCCATACATTTGGGCAGGCTTAAGGGCAAGAAAAATCCTTTATCAAAGAAGAACAGAAGTGCTCCAGAACAAAGCTACGCTCCCATCCATCCAGCCTGCAGTAAAAGAGGTCCTTCTCCTTTCACACAGCCAAGAGAACCTAATGTGGATCCTATGCGACCCAAGCTTTTCTTGGAGATTCACCTATCCAAGACAAGAGGAACAAGAAAACTACATCTAAAAATACCCCAGACATGTTGCCGTTA
>BJBW01002629.1:56535-97609 GCA_004320125.1 Scolopax mira | reverse complement strand
GTTATCTTTTTGTTTAACAGCTGCAGGTATCCTGTTTTGTGCCTGTTCTGCACATCCTTGTTATCTCCCTTATATTTTTAGTCCCAGGCCAGGACGCCCCCGACAGCCCAAGGACTCTCCCACATTCCAGTCCTGGGTCAGGATGTTCACAAATCTCACTACAGACATGCTTGACAGTCCAAGGACTAGCCCCAACAATGGTCTATGCATCCAAGCAAAAGGGTTATCACTTACATTTCTGTTGCTTTCCTCTTCCTCTACCACCACCTTTACTTATTTGTGTAGCAATCATCACCTCACTATCCTGAGTGAAATAAACTGAAAACTAACAGTTCAAAGAATTTAGCACAAAAGAAAGAGAAACCCGTTGCACTTTCTTAAGTCAACTACTGTTGGTTTGTCCCACTTTGAGGCAAAACAGAACCAACTTCTGCTCAGTAATTGTACATCTTAGCTAGGTCTCTTCTAACTCTCTGACATTAACAGCATTCTCAGAGGGATAAGAGAAAACTGCTCATTCTCAGAGGGATAAGACCAATGTTTGTGCTACATGCCAAAGAATGGTATGCAGAGAAGCTCCTGTTTGTATTTATTGCTATAACAACCAAGGTCACCCAGTTTCATTATTTGTCCCATTGGAGGGTCAGAAACAGAAAAAGCATAGAGGGGTTGTACCTGTGGGGAGGAGCGGACAGGACAGGTGACCCAAACCCAACCAACAGGGGTATTGCATCCCGTCTGCCCCATGGTCAGTATAAAAGCTGAGGGATCAAAGGATCAGTCTCTTTCTTCAATGGCTGATGTCTGAAGAGAACTCTGTCTGTCCATCTGCCTTTGATCCCAATACACATGTTCCTGACTCCAGAGCTGGAATCCAGTTCCCATCCATTGCCAAGTTCAGTCTGGGACTTCCCCAGTGCCAGCTGGTGACATCGTCTCGGGAGCTTGATACAGTTTTGTATATATTGTATCTATTTCATTATTTTCTTTTTTATTTTAATATTGGTACTTCATTAAAGTAGTTTAGTTCATTCTATAGTTATAAATCTTATCTATTCCTCTACTCTCTTTTTTGGGGGGGAAGAGGGGTAAGGGGGAAAGGCCATCTGTCATTCCGATTGGCCAATTCAGCCTAAACCATGACATGGTTGTACAACAAGAACTACTTCAAGAACATTTAATTAAATCATTTATTCCATTACCAGATTGACAGTAGCTTCCATTAAATGGAGATAGATTTTTCAAGCAAAATCTTCTCCATAACTGCATCCACTAGACAACAAGATGGAGGTGCTAGAGAATTTCATATCCAGATTTCCAACATCCCATATTTTAATTCTGTCCTGGCTGTCACTCGCATTTCAAAGCTTGGTTTCTTTATAGATTGATTTTTTTTCCTTTGCTTGAGTCGGAAATGACTCATCACCTAAGTTATGATGAAATGTTCCTGTGATGGTACATTTCATCAAATGAAATAGACCTAAAGTCTTGACGTACACTTTCCTTAAAGAATCTTCCAACTATAAATACATTATCTGTTACAGATAGGCATAAATTGAAATTACTTCTCTTTCCTTTAAAATCTCCAGTAATGAATGATCTCACTACATAAAATAAAGAAAGGGATGATAACCAGTCTGCCTACATAGAATGTTCTAGTCCCACCATATCAGCTAAAATACTCTTACTTTTTCCTACACAGTATTGGTATAAGATTTTTTATTTAGAAATCAAAACAAAAATGTCACCTCAATTAATGTTGTGTAAAAGTCTGTCACATAAAGAAGCTCCAATATAGGATCAGTTACCTGGATATCCCTCCTTACAATTTTGAAGTTGAAAATAGTATGAGACAAGAAAGACTGCCATTAAAGTTCCAATTCCTTATGTTGTCCTGAATCCACTACATCCTGAATAAACAATATTCACAAATTTTAAACCAAATCTACTATACTTCACTATGAATTGTCGATAAATGGAATTTTCCAGGTAGTCCACACCTATCTGTCAATTAAACTCTCTTTTTGATCTAACTGCTGTGTATGTTGTACAGCACCATCTGCATAATCCTCTACAGGAGATTTAGCCATCATGTAGACCTGCTTGAACAAGTTGACAACAGAAATGGTATTTAAAATGCCTGTCACTGACTATCAGGGAGACAAGACTCCCCTTTTTCCAAGTGCTTGGGAACTGCAAAATACAACTGCCACTTCCAGTCAAAACGGGTTTTGTGAAATCAGGGACTTCAAAGCAGCAGAGAACAGAAGGTAATCATCAGGCCAGTATTCATCATCTTCATACAGTTCATTGCAATTGAATAATTAACTCAGTAGTTCCTCTTAAAAAAAAAAAACACAACACAACCACACCCCAAGATACTAACTACTGCGCCGAGAGAAACAAAAATTGCATGCAATTACAGTTCTCTCTATTGACACAATTTCTAAACGTGGGAGGTGATTAAACCATAAAACCAAAATTATATTCTACAGGTAACAAACAGGATAGAAACAAAGAATAGCTACATCATGCAGTATTTTCCCTACAAACCTGTATCTGTTTGATCGTATTTAAATAGTAGAAGAATGTTGAGCTAGCTCTCTTTTGATCTGTTGTTTCACCATAAGAGGGGTAGTGGTTTGCACTTACCTAGTGCTTGGAGAAAATGGCATAATACCATGCTGGAAAAAAAAAAAAACTCTTTTCATTTTTTTTTTCTTATGTTTAGAAAGAAAGGAGAAATAAAAGGCAGAACAATTAAAGGAATCTTAGTAATTTCCTGTCTGGCTGAGCTAGCACACCCATGTCAAATACCAGAGCTGTAATTCAAAACTCAGTCAGAGCCCACCAGGTCACATTTTCAAAGCAGACTGACAGCAACCAAATCTCACTGTTCACTAACACTAGCTAGTGGTCTGCCATATCCAAGAAGGCAATGGTCTTACTGATGCAATCAATAAAAACTTTCCCATCACAAAAGCCACTGTGAATACTGCCACTCTGCCTTGCCTGAAAGCCCCTGGAGAGAAGCCAGAGCTAAGGGATGCCGAGTTTGCACTATCCTCCCCCCGCTGAAGCCAGTTAAGACAGAAGAGTGTGCGTGACTCACTGCCCACACTCCACACTGCGGATACCGGGAATACTCTGCAGTGTCCTAAGCTAAACAGTCAACACAAAAAAATTAGGATTTTTAGTCACAGTGACGCTAACTATTGTAATTTGAAATATCTTGCTTATCCTGAAATAAGAATGCTAAAATAAAAAATAAGAATGTTAAGAATGTTAAAAAAAAAAGGGAAAAACCCCACCACATACATATTGGGACACATTGTCTTTCTGAACTACAACCAGAGTTTGTGGTACACATGGAGCTACAGGAATAATGAGGCTGTTCTCCAGGAATAGACTAACACCATCAGAAATGCCAGCACTTCCCTACAACCTGCAAGTATCACCTGACCGTTACTATATAAATACCATTTCTATGCATGACAACTGTCATCACATAACTTTAGGATAATAGAATAATAAGTAGCATATTTTTCATGAGACAAAGAAGCTGAGAGGATTCCTGGATACTTTGCATTCTTCAGAGAGAGACAACTCTAGTGTATCTTGGTGTACAAGATTACAGGGGGAGGGAGGGGGCAGGGGGAGGGGGTGTAGAATTCTATGTATTAGTATAGGCAGTTCAAAGATATTAAACATACGTCTTTGTCACAAAAAGAGGGTCATTGAAATCAACACTGTGATGTAACAGGTCTCATTCCTTACTCCATGGAAAATAGACAAATCCTTTTCTCTCCATGATCTACCACACAAGAAAACCAGATTGCTTCCTGTGGAATGTATCACATCATACAATGCAAACCCACCACGGAGAAAATAGTGCCATTGAGTACTTGCTTACTGGAAGAAACAGACACACTTATGAAGATTGACGGTGCTGCAAAGCTGCTGCAAAGCTGCAGATGACACTTGCATTGCTTTCTTGAACCAGAAGAGCCACTTTTAGAAACAGGACAAACAGAGCACACAATGACCAAATACATCATCTTTACACCTGCCATGCTATGAACCAAATTGTTGAAGCCACATGAGAGATGAGTGTGCTGCAGTTCCACACTAAGGCAAAATACAAATCACCTGAAGAGCACCCTCAAGCTTGACAGAAAAAATAAGAAAAAATAAATCAAAATTATGATCCCATTGCTATATTGTGACTTCTTCAGGAAAGCATTTTAGTTGCAATTATTCATGTACCAGAATAGAAAATGAAGTATTTTCAATCTCATAAGAAATGGTTTTCTCTTAGTATAGACAATCAGATCACTATTCTTTAATAGCCCATACCATGCTCATATCTGCTGATCAACTTTGTCACATTATTCAATTATTTGTCATTCAGAATTTAGAAAGAAACAAAGTATTTGCATTTTCAATTTAAAAAAGTTAAATCCTGCAGCACCAAGTTTGCCTGAAGTATACCATTTGAAAAGCAAAGATTTTAATACTGAACAGATAACTTATTAGAGTATCAATAAAAATAATACTCAAACTCTCTCAAAAGGCAGATCAGCTGCAGTAGCATGACTGAGAATCCACAGCTGACTCATTAAAACAATCATTTTTATTAGATCTTGTACATAATCCTCTTTGTTTTCTTCACATTTGAATATAAGCTTGTTTAGGAATTGTCATTACCCTGGAAAATACAATAAACTGAAATTATGACAAAATCCATTCTCTAATCTGGTGTATCATAAATTAATGCTACAACAGCACGGTGTATCTTGGAAAACTGTCTGCTGTTTAAGCAAAGAAACCCAACCCTAGACCAATAAAGGTGATGCATATAAGATTCACCACTAACCATAGTACATTGAACTTCTGCTTCACCATTCTGGCCATCACTGTTAGTAAGTGTTATCAATGGAAATTCTCATATCACCTGGCTGTCCTTTCTTTTCTCTCTCTGCCCACCAACTCACCAAACCCATCTTCTCAGTGGGCTTTGCAACCTTTCCTTTCTCCAGTTTCAAAAATGTGAAGAAAAATATTCCTACTCTTAGTAGACAATGTATATTAAAAAAGCCAACTCAAAAAACCCATCAAATTTAATAAGAGTTCATATAGTAAAATAATTTCCAACCTTTTTTTTTTGTCTTAGATTTGACCCAGACAACTGAATTACAGTTTTTTAAAAGTGTTGTTGTTTCCTTCCTTGTTGCACGCACTTAATATGCAGCACATGTTTACCCTAGTCACCAGTGCTCATACTTAGTGCAATATACAAAGTCTTGCATTTTAGCCTGCTCTAAATTCATAGATTTGGAGACAGAAACAAAGCACTGTTTTCAAGTTGAAACTAACATGTTTATACTAGAAATACAGTACATATTTTCGAGCAGGACAATCGGAACAACTTGCTTTGTGTTCAGTTTGTCAGGTTTTGCAGAAATGGGAAGACAACAGACGTTGCTGGAAGGTGTGTTGATCAACACTGGGCTGTTTCTTTTTTCTTAATCAGGTCAGATCACATTCTACAATTGGTCCCAGCAGTCTGCACACCCCAGAAAGTGCTCTATTCCTCTACTGTGACCTTTCCAGAGAGATCCTGAGCCATCGAAGATTTACAGAAGACACAGGTCTAGTACTAAGCAGGAAGCACCAATGATCCTAATGGCAATTAGAAGCTTCTCTCAAGAGCCTTCATATTTCCAGAATTAATCTGATTATCAGACACAAGATAAAGAGCAAGCTTTTCCTCTAGGTCAAACTGCCTGCCAGGGCTTACAGGAGACAGCAAGAAAGAAGGAGCATGATGTGATGTGTGAGTATGAACACTTTGCTGGGGACATATCAATACCTCCAAGTCATTGGGGTACCTCAAGACAATGGAAATAGTTTTGCTCTCCTGGTAGTGCAATTCATGTTTTTGTATCTGGGCTGTTGATACAATAGGACTTACGATGCTGGGCATACTTCTGATTTCTGGACACACAGGTACTTTTACAGACCACCTTATTGCCCATGCATGCAATGACCTAGGCAGAATCCAGTATTTCAGGTGGTTTCTTCTGCTTCTGTACTTTTATGTTTCTAAATTGAGTTGATATAAGCAAAGATTAGCATTACTTCTTAAAAAGATATAGTAGAGATCAACTGGATTGTTGCAGGAATTCCAAGTGGATATCTTGTGTTATGTAGCAGGCCAAGCAAGACAGCCATTATCTCTTCCTATACTCTTAAAAACTCCCTGATGCATATACATGTGCAGACCTGTTCTAAAAGTTGCCTGTAAAAAAGTGGTATGTTGATTGATTTCAAATATAAAAACTCATTATGTGGTTATTAAAAAAAAATGGGAAGTATCAATCCCAGAAGCGTATCTTGACCTGTACTGCACACAAAAATTCTGTAACTGGAATTCAGAAGTACCTTTTTGTTGTGACGATGCTATTCCATCTTATTTTGTTCTGTATCTGTACTACATCTGCTGCAGTAAAAAAGTTCCAAGAAATAGTAGGCTATATCAGTGAAGTCAAGAGAGATGACTCATTACCAATGACCATATATCTCTGAAGAGTTGAGTAAGACTGGGGGGGGGGGGTGGATATGACTATAAACTGACTTTAACATCACAGTGACTCACCAATCCACTTGACTTGCATAATTATTTATGACAAGGCACACCAACATATAAACACAAGCAAATAACTAAATAAAACAGCCCATAGAGCCCCTTCCCAATCCTGTTAATAGCAATAATACAGAAAATGTTTCAGGAATTCTATTTTAATCTACTTAAAACTAATAACAATACATAGCGATCTCCTGGAAAATATGGGATCAGAAGATAGAAATGAAGAAGATTACACAGGTTGCAGGTAGAGGACATAAATGGAAAGAAAAAAAAGTTCTACAATAATAGAATGGTAATTTTCTTTTTTTTTTTTAAAGGCAATTATGATGATTGGAAGTATTTTAACTATTATCATGAATGTATTGTTTAAAATACAAGAAATTGTAAAATACCTCAGTCAGAATTTACTTAACAACCTGTGAAAGATACAGCTTTGCAAAGTACAAAGTAACTGATTTTTGTATTGAAGAGTAAATAAACATTTATTTTTTTATATATATATTTTAGTCAATAGACCAAAATCTCTATATCCATATGCCACAAAAGATACTTTGACTCCAAGGCAGAAACTAAAAACACTTCAGTAAAATTTATTCTATTCCCTAGATGTTAGGGAAATTAAGCTACGTCTCTCTCCTCATTATTTCCAGCATTCATACAATAACTGGAAGAAATTTATCTGCAACTGTATTGCAAAAACATACTATATCATCTAAAATAAAGAAAGAAAAAGCCCTATTTATGTAAACAGAGATGCTTTATCCTGAGGACAGCATACTCAAAAATATAATTTTTTTTTCAGTTATCTTTACCTTAGACATAAGAGTCAATTGTTTTTATTGGTTTTTAACAAAAGGGGATCCTAAAATTACCACCCTAAATCTGTATTTAGACTTGAAATTTAAATTAAAAAAAAAATAATTCCCAATAGCAGACTCAAAGCTCTTACAAGAAATCTGCTCAAATACCTATAGCGGGATGACTATTTTACATGCCTCGCTACTGCAATTGCTTCAAGTTTATAAACATTTTAGCAAAAAGAAAACTCAAATCAGGTGCAAACTCTCTAAAAGAAACAGACACGTCCTTTGAAGTGGAATGCTCTGAAGACTGAATTTAGAGGGACAGGACAGGACAACCTGTATCGGTACTTTTATGTAGCAGGTTCATTATGTTCTGCTGCTTTGGTAACTGGCGTTTGTGTTAGAGGCAGACTAAACAATCAGAACTTCACCTTGCTATCAAACCGTCATGCAGAAACGTTGGTCAGAGTATAATATAAACAGGATGTGAACAGAAGTGGACCTCATGAAAGTATCAAGTAAATTCTTGTCCCCTCTTAAGCAGTCCAGGAAGGGAAATGAGTTTTGCTGTAGCCAGCATTAGAGCTCTGTAACCTATAGACCACCCCACCCCAATTTCTAAAACCAATTCTGCAGGCATGAATCCTCTGTAGTAATGGTGACTCTTGGCAGTAGCAGCTACATTAGAAGTAGCTGACAGAGCACAGTATTGCCATGACCAGCAAAAATTAGATTTTCATACACTAGGACACACATCAATATAACAGATTTTTTTGATCCCATCAAACTATCCTGCTGGAGGAAAAAAAAAAAAAAAAAAAAGCCGTAAAGCTGACATCATCCATAATTAAATTACATATTTACATATGTAAATTACATACATAATTACAGCTATTAAAGGAGAACACAAACACCTCTGGACTAACAAGGAATGTCTTTCTGTAAGAATTGAAGAAACTAGCACCTAAGGGGCACAATAAACAGGCTCCTAATGAGACCCGAGGTAACAAACAAACAAACACATACACTGCTCTGGAAACACTGAAAGGAGATATTTGTTATTTCCCATTTATGTTGTTGTTGCTGTTGTTGCTCTCTTCTCTCGGCTTAGCTTTTATTTTGAAGTCTTCACTGGCTAAAGAAAACAGTCAAGATCTAAACCTCTGAATTGCTCTGATTTTATTATAAATCTGAAATGCTTGGAACAGATGGAACAAATACTTCTTACAGTATATGAGCTATCCCAGAATCCACAGACTATATGTGTACAAAGCAAGGAAAATTAGGTGAGTTAACAGCAGGAAAGTAGCTGCAGCATCCTGCTATGGAAGCAGTGATGTGAGTGTGAGCCCTTTGTCTGGACGGGTGCCAGGCCTCCCCGCAGTCATCCTAGCTGAAAATAGGTAGCTCTTCATTCATGCCGAGAAGGAAAAAGGCAGACAGATGTGCTACTACCAATATTGCTCCCTTGTGTGCTGTTGGCTGCAAAATACAAATGTGCCTTAACCACACAAGAGTGATAAGCCACCTGCACCCAGAAGGCAGGGTTTGTGTTAGGGAAACAAACCCTAGTATCAAAGCATCAGTAAGTCTGTTCATTTCTTTTTCATTTAAAAAAAAAAAAAAAGAAACAAAACAACAAAACAAAACCACAAACAAACCAACCAACAAACAAAAAAACAACCCAATGAAATACAGATTTTTCAGCAAAGACAAAAAAACTGTACCTCTCATGAAGAAATACAGTTTTAACATGAGTTCCTAGATGCTTAAAGCAAGACATTTCCCATGTTTACCCCTTTACACTGCTCCTTCACCTTTTCCCATGTTTTCTTCCTCTTTCCTTTTCTAAACAGATTTATTCTGTTTAAACGCTTCTTCCACATTGTCACTGTTTTCCATTTGATTTTTCCCATCTCTTTGTTCCTGCATCCAAAATGCAGAGCATCCCCACCTCCCTTTCCCACAAGATTCCTTTCCTTGTTCGTGCTGCTTTTTAATGTTTTGGGTTGGTTTTGTGGGGTTTTTTTTCTACTTCTCTGTTTACTCTATGCCTTTGCTTATTTTCCACCACTTCAGCAGAAAAGAGTCCAACCAAAGACAAAAAGCAAAAGGGAAGCAACAACATTCCTTCGCTCCTTCACTGTTTTGCCCGTGGAAGCATGCCACTTCTGTCAGAACGGTCCAACTGGCATCACAGCAATCCCTGTGGTATTTGTCAAGGATGTTACGTTGCTTGGGCAACCATTCCTAATTGTCTGTTGGGATGCTGAGCAAACAAGATGGGTTTTTTCCTGGTCTGTATGAAGGTCGCATTAGGACGGTGGCAGTGAACACAGGTCACTGCTATAACAAGGGAGGCACTGGAAAAAAAAGATAGCTGAGGCAGCCCTGTATGCAATACAGTCACCTATAAAACCCAATCTATTCTGCAACTACAGTCATGTAAGATAATGTATACAACAGTTGTCCTACACAACTACAACAACCATTATGCCAGAGATATTAACGTTATTCTAGACTCATGCTGAAAGCAACTCTGAATGTTTCTCCTAGCTTGAAAAATTAAATATATCTTTGAAAGCTATTTATATATAACAGCATCCTACCAGAAATAGATTGTCAACAACAGTTTGGCAGGACACTATTAACATCTTTTAGAGATTGGGAAGAAAAATTTTCAGAAATTAAATCTCTGCTGAAGCAAATAAAGGCAGCAGCTCTAAGAGCAGGAGTTATTGCCTCAAAGCTCCTCCAGAAGGTTCGTCTCAGTATATGAATATTTTGCATCTTAAAAGAAACACACCATATGTTGGGATGGCTTTTCTTAACGAGTAAAGTGTGCTTTATATTTTTGGAAGAGCCAATTTTTTCCTTGGGCATGTTTATTGACATGTTTCATAAACCTCAGATCCTTAACTGAAATAAGAATGGCTGTATCAATAGTGATTTTTTTTTTTTTAGTTCAGAGACCAAAAAGAAGAAGGAGAAATTTCAAGTAGCTTGGGGTAAAAAGTCCATTTCAACATCAAGACACACCAAAATGATCACTTCATTCCAAACATATTCAAATGAAATGCCAGCTTTTCAAATTTTTCTCCATTTTTCCTTTTAGGGAAAATATTTGATGAATTTAATCCAAATTCACTAAAAAAGGTACAAAAGTGCAACTTTTTTTCCAGAGTATAATGAACCAATAAACTGTACTTCCTAACCTAACAGAATCAAAAATCCTCTTCTGTGGATCCAAGTACTGCCTCTCTATTTTCTGCCTGGCTCACAGAGGTCCAGATCCACTGAACCTCTCCAGTTTTCATTGTCCCTGAAGAGCCACGTGACAGATGCCACAAAGAAACTTACAGTGGATCCTTTAAGACCCTACCCAAATTTTCCTTTTAATCATGTTTGCTTTGTTGTCACTGTAGTCTCTGGCCTGTGACAAAGGTTTCTCCAGCCTATGCTGACCAGCCCACATTACTGGATGCAACGTCTGTCTTCCTGAGCTTCTTCAAAACTACACACACTGTAGCACACTATAATGATCACATCTACATATCAAATTTAAGGTCTAGGAAGCAATTGGGCCAACTAGGGAGGGTAAGATGTATCTGGATCTTCCCAGAGCGACAGGGCTCAGGGAAGCATCACTGAGAGCAGCGTGTTGTGCTCCCTGCTGGGAGTTACTGCCGCAGGCAGGACACAGAGCTCAGCAGACCTAACTTGCCACAGCCATCCTGTGCTCATTTTCCACACAGAAGAAAGGAAAAAAGGGAACAAAAAATACTTTCAAAGCAGTTCTTTTCTAATGATTCTGTCTTAACTACAGCCCTTTTTTATTTCCCCCACGGATCACCCCATATCCCAAAGCTTGAGAATACCTCCCACTACACAGAGTAAGAGATATAACTTTGCAGTTTCTGGTGGACTTATTTAGCCACAAATGGTCAGTAAACTCCATTATGATCCATTATGATGTTTGTTTAGCTAGATTTGCAAGCACTTGTAACTATGTTTGGCCAAAAAACATTCTTGGCCTCTATTACTTCCAAAATGAGTCGTACTTCCTTAGAAGTGTTATACATTTTTAGACATTTTTCACTGTCCAAAGAAAACACTCCAGTTCTCTAATATAAGAAAGCAGATTCTACCACTGAGAACACTTGAACAATAAGACCATCTGAGAGGACCAGTTCACAGATAAATGACTATCAAGATGTTCCGCATCCTGAAATGCTACCACTAGGACTTAGTACAACAACGAGGTCAGCGACACCCTGCCATTATCACTCAGGGGCTTTCAACTCTCACAAAACGCACTCAGAGGCATTTTCAATTTCATAATGGTGCTTTAACATACATAATATAAATAAATATGAAAAGACATTTTCTTTCCATGCCTGGAAGAAGAGACAACAGCAGTGATGTTTCTATACTGTAAATTATTGTGCATTCTGAAATGTTAATTAAAAAAAGCAGCAATGGCAGACTGTATTCAGGAGACAAATAACAGGAAAATTTAAGTCAGACGTGTCCTCACAACTACTACTATCGACAGTGTTAATTTTCTGATGAACTACACAATGAGTTAAAACATCCCTTGAACTATTTTATGTTATGAAGAAAAAAAAACCAAACAAAACCAATTTAATGTGGTTTCTTGTATTTGCATTCTGTTTTCAATTTTGAGCTAATTTTTGGAAGACTCTTTTGCTTGTACAGCTATTGATGGGCAAGCCCTGGAGTTTACCGCACACACAGCCCTTCATCTGTTCCAGTGGGGCTACAGGTCCTGACTTCTCAGAAGCAAGAAGCACAAGATTCACCTGCAAGTCTATTAGGACTGATTCTCAAGCTGCCGAGGAGATGTTTACTACTGTTAGCTAATAATACACTCATTCTCAAGACAGGACACTAAACATTTTCTTTCATGTTGACATCAGACTTCCTTCTGCTGTCATTGGGCTCCCCTGTTGCCAGGATCCTGTCCACACCTCCCCCTCCCTGCTGTTAGCAACCCTGTAAGATTTGATCTGTGGTCTTGGCCAGAGCCAAGAATGCGCTGGCTGTCCCAGGCTCTGATAAACCAGCCTTCATGAACCGCTCCTCCTCTCATGGCTCACCAACTTTGACAAACCAGGGAGCACTGTCCCCACTCTGAAAGCTTCTTATTCTCACATGAGATGCTGATAAATCTGGATTTTCCAGGGCAAGATTCAACAAAAATGGACAAGATTCTAATGATAAATTTGTGTGAAAAAGACTGGTGACCAAAATACAAGAGGAATCACCTATGTTTATGAAACAGAATAGCTATGTACCACATATGAAGCGTAAAAGGAGATAGAGGCATTCACTTCATGTTTTGCTGGCCATGAAGACCTACACACTTTGTGTCAGAAATTTCAATTCAAGCCATCAGATTTTTACAAACTTCTAATGCTATACAACCCATGGTTTGAAGTTCATTGACCCCTTTATAAGCTTCTCTTACTGCTGCCTACTGATTTCATAGCTACTGAGAAATCTCCTAACGTTGTCTGACAGCAACCTCTAGGCATATGAATAGTCCTGAAAAGTGTATTGCATGCAAGAGTAATGCCAAAAGTATGAATGATAAAATGTTACTATATTAAAAAACATAAAAAATACAGCAAAAATAGAAATACAGGTAAAATTTCTCCCTCTGCTCCTTGTTACCATTCACAAACTATAAACTCAAGGTATATGCAGGGCAACTCAGTATTTGTAAATTCACTAGAATAAAACAGTTGAACTGCATTGCCGCCGAGCCATCTGTCTTCTAGACAGTGAAAATATACTGTACGATATTTATTTATACATAAACGTTATCTCTCAAAAAAAAAAATACATATTACTAGTCATAATACTGTCATTTTTACAAAGAAATACACCTCTGGAAAGTTGCACCAGAGGACTGAATTATGGAGAAGCATCCAAGTCCTACTCAAAAGCGTGGCCCAGTCAGTGTTTTTCAACTGAAACTTTTCATTAATATGTATGTTGCCACTGAATGAACACAGATACTCAACTTACTCACTTTTTTTTTTTTTTGAAGGCACTTTAGGACAATTTAATACATGTCATCATAAAATATTTTGTTAACCTTGACATTTATTTTATCTCAATATCAACTTTCAAGCTCTGTTACAAATGGGTTTTTTCTTCCTTTGGAGGAGACATGACTCCAATTATAAGAACAGTAATTTTCTTAAGTAACTCATTTTATTTTTGCAACATTCCTTAGTCCTTGACAAGAGCTGGTAAGTCAGCATGTAGCCAAATATGTGTCAGCAACCTCTGCCAAGATGCCCATAGCCATTTACACAGAAGAGAAACTCCCTTGCTGTATGCAATACCTGTTCCAAAATTAATCAACATCGGAAAATAGCAGTATAATAATTCTTGAAAGACTACCAAGCAAATATGCTAAGGAACTAAAAAGGACTGGTAAGGTTAATTGTATTAATGCTACATAGTTACACCCAAAAAATAAGTGTTAAGTGTTTTGGGATATCTCCTCAACTATAAAATGATGAATTTTAACAAGCATTCTGCAGCAGGAAAATTTCATCAGTTCTACCAAGCAGGGATTCATCCATGCATTTTTATTAAGAAAACAAATAAACAAACAGAAAAAACACCACAAAATTAAACTCTATGTCTGTGAAGGATACTGGTCTCCAGTACTACACCACTCCAGTCAGACCCTCAGCAAGACTGTGCAACTGTGACAAATGTCTGCCATGAGTTTGAAATCTACCTCCCATTCCTTTCAAATATTTATATTTTAGTATTTGAAAATATTCATAAAACACTGTATTTTCTCTTAAATCTAGTAATAGCAGTGGAAATGCTTAATTTTGACTTTCTACCATTTACTTTCTCCTTCATGCATTTCTCTTTACCACTGACTTTGCCTCTTATAGCTAGATAGTTTAATAACAAAGATAGGAAAACATGGCTTTGTGTTTTCCTTTGTGTAGGAAAGAACTTTGTGTACCAAAGCATGTGAAAGGCTAATTACAATGAAAAATAATGAAATCTGTTGCTCAGCTCACCTCAAGATTGCTAACCAAAGCATGGGCAAGCCTCTGTAGCCTTACACGAGCATGGGCAGAGCCATTGCCCAAAGTGATGTCTGGCTGCCCGGGCGGCACTTCTGCTGCAGCTGAACAATGGACCCAAGTTTAGAAACTCATTCAGAACTCTCCATTGCAGTCCGGCATAGCCCAAAGGGGAAAATATTCTGCTTCTGCTTAAAGTTTCCCAGTTCTGAACAACAGAGCCCATTTGCTAAATGGTGTGTTCCTCACGCCCTTTTTTTGAGATACATATTCCCCATTTTTATTTATGTCGGTCTTTCACAGATCATCAAGTGAAACTGCATGGGATGTTGCTCTATGTTCAGGCAAACTTTGCAGCAACAATAAAAACAAATGTCATGGAAGGAACTTTAGCAAAATTCTAATACCATTATTTACAAGATCCATCTCCTCCTAGAATGAACACCATTGTCCTGAAGTACTTTATTTCTCTGCTTCTCATCTGGCAGAGTAAATGCTGTTGCCTCCTGTTCGTATGCACACACCCCCTCATTAGCAGAACATAAAGAATGAGCAAAACCTAAACTTTGACATTTGCTATATTTTGCTTTTGATCCATTGTGTTGCCTTTGACCACACCACTCTTTTACTGAATCAGTCCATGGAAATAGAAATACAAAGTGCATATTAGCAAATTAGCTAAATTATTATTATTATTATTAATTATTAAAAATCTCCAATTCAAATTTACAGCATTTTCAAAAGATGTGTATAGGGATAGCTAGAAGATCATAAAAGCAACAAACAAAATGAAAAAGTTTAATGTGTTTGGCTTGCTGCAAACATATTAATAGGAAACCTTTGTTCATGTACCTATAAATTATAACATTTCAGTTCATAAAAATTAAACTGAAGAACAAACGCTCCACGGTACCAATACTTAAACACTGACAAATTTCAGCAACTACAAAGATAAGACAAACCATCACATTACTAAGTGGACAGAAAACTAACCCATGATAGGCATCATTTTCGGTTTCTTATGAAGTTTAATTTCCTCAAAACATTCACCCTCTTAACTTGAGGTACTTGAACAAAGGCTTTAAAAATGCACCGCAGTTCCCTCATTATTTGAGTATTTAACTTGTAAACACAAGCAAGGGTTGGCAATGAAAATAAATGACAAGCACTAAGTACACATTATACAAAATATAAAGATAAATAAAGATTAGCTGTTTGGTAAGCACACAGACGTCAGAGAAGCCTAGAAGCCTCCTGCTTCCTCATATATCCTTTAATGGAAAAAATTGACATTAGCAGAAAAAGTATTGATTTTCTGTGCTGCAATCTGTGGGAGTCTAAAGAACTGGAAGTCATTTTTTGCAGCATACTAGATTGTTTAAAAGGAAAAACTTTGGAGAGGTCTGATTGAATTACTTTGTGGATCTCACAATACACATACACATTTATTTCTCTTCAGCCTTGTCCTTCTAAATGAGAAACTCGCATTTGGAAGTTGTACCGTTAAGTTTAAATCTGCTTCAGCATGGCTGAAACATATAACCTACCTTGACAGAATCAGCAACATAAAGAGCAAAAATATTTCACTTGCTGCCATTAGCAGGTGGTGACACCTTATGCTGCTACCTTAGGAAGACAACTGTTTTCCCATGGTATGGTTAACCCAGCAGCATCCAGGTATTTTGTTCTCCAAGGTCTTTTTCCTTTCATACTCCCCAGCCCCCAACAGCCCCCACCGAGGATCTCCTGAGGTGGCAAAGGAGATGCTCAGGAGAAGCACAGCAGACTGCATCTGCCAGGACATAGGAGGGGCAGCTGGAAGGGGGAGGCATGGAGCACCAGGAGCCTGGACAAGGGGACATCCCTGTGTCCCCAGGAGGGAACAGTGAGCCTGAGCACAGGACCGAAATTCAGAAAGGGGTATGTGAACAGGTCAGGGAGTGGCCTGTGGAGGAGAGGCAGAATGATAAAGAGGGCAAGAGCTGAGAACGCACATCTCGGTGCTGGAAACCTACAGAAGTAATGAACACACCCCTGGTGCATTTGTCTTTAAAAAAATTAGTTTCTAAATATAGTTTGTACTCATTAAATTTCTTTATAAGAAACTAAACTTCATCTATAAACAGATTTCTCTAACACTGGTGGTTTTTTTCAGTGTTATATCACACAGCTATGACACATTTTTCATGGCAAACTACCCAAGAACCAGCCAAGAAAGCAGAACCACACGTTCCTCAAGATATCTGCAGCCTAAGGAGCACTTTGTTTCCATCAGTTTTCAACCTGGGAATGTTGCCAGAGATGTTAAAGTAGGAAATGAAGAAGGCTGCCATGCCCTCCACAAGCACGTTCTGCCTTTCTCAGCACTAAGCACAGTGTCCGCAACCAGGCGAAGCAGGAGGACGGGAGAAAGAAAAAAGGTACAGAGCTTACCATTCAACACATGCTGTGGCATCAAGAAATAAAACTTCTTTGTTACGAGGTACTGACCCTTTTCTAGTGAGTGATATTAGCCTAGTTTACATTAATCCCAGCTTGAATTGTTCTGGTTTACTGTACTTAAAATCCCATCAACTGATGTAAGCCCTCAAGGGAACATCACCACATTTATCAAGTCCATATTGTTAGTCTCTACCTACTTTTTACATAGCATTATCACTGCACCTTTAAAATTATTTTTACTGGTTTACTACAAATAACAGAAGTGAAAAAGAATGAAGAAAATTTAGAAAATGCTGAAGTTGATATATTTAAACTTTACAAAAGAATGCTATGTAACTTAAAAATAATTCAAAGAGAAAATATTATATAGAATAATAAAGAGATAAAGCACAGGTTTATGACTGACATTATTTGACAGCATTATGCAAAATGATTGAGTTCATGTGCTCACAAAGTTAAGGTCAAAGCATAAAAATTTGTAAATTTTTATTTACTGAATAAATCTCTCAAAATTCTAAAGAACACTGAGGGGGAAATCTAACAACGAATATGTCAGAAAGGAAACATACCAGAAATAGCATAAGGTGTCTAATAACACCACAGCATATTTGTACCACAAGCTGGCAGCCAAGGGTCAGTGCAGCTCTGGGCTGGACAGTCAGCAGGTATCAGAGGTAGGTCTTTACCCTACCTCACCGTGCACAGCCCTGGTACAGTGCATTAACAGTTTAATTAACATTTCAACTGGAAGTGCACACATCATAGAGGAAAGTACATATTTGGCTCTATAAAGGTGCTACAGTTAGGAGAAAAATGAGGCAATCAAGGCAGCACAAAATGTCAGGAGAACTATGAATGGCGATCTGTTATATGGCCTCTGGGGAGCTGGTCTGGGCATTTCAAGTGGGAAACCTAAAACCTAAGAGTATTAAGAAAAATATCACAGCTTTAGGAAAGGCTGTGGTACAAGTGATTACAATATGGCTATTTTACCACCTCCTCTTATCTGAACTTACTCTTTATAGGTTCATGTTACATTGATTTGGCCAAAATACTTATGAAAAACAAAAGAAAAATATCAATTGGAATTTGTAAATTTTAAAGGCAAAAAAATCTTCCACTCTCACTCCTCTTCCTAGTGTAGCTCACAAAATTTTACTTAAATTTTTAGTACATTTTCTCTTCTTTAGGCAGAGGGACACACAGCAGCTATTAAGGAACAAGTAAGAGCTACGAACCCAAGCTGCCAATTCATTATTACATTTAAGAGCAACCAACTACTTTTCAGATGGACGTTAAAAAGCATATCACAGATTACTTCTGAAACTGCTTCTATTCCTTAAACTGACAGATTCTGCATAACCACATGGAGCTATAAGGGTTAGTGAGTTTGGCTCATTCTAATCCCCATACTCTGACTGGTTTGAGGCCTACCCCATTAATCCTCACCTCATTTCAGAAGAAAACACAACCATTATTGTATTAATTAGAAACAGAAGCCCCTCTAATTATTAATTGTAAGCTCTGTCACACAACAGTATTTATGGTGACTGGAAGGGGACAGAGTGTGCAGCAACTAAAGAAAACACATTTTAAGTTTGTAAGGGTTTTTTTAAGATTATTTTGCATTGCATGGCGCTCTGAATCATATGCTGCAAAGCAACCCCAGGTTTTATACATAGGCTACGCTACCAGTCACAGGAGGAACCGAGAGAAGCCTGCACAGGGGACCACCACATATTTTACACTTAGCTTCCCATAGCATATTGCACACCCACACAAACACAGGTTACAGTTAAGAAGAGTTATAAACCTTTTTTTTTTTTTTTTTTTCAGTCAGCAAATGGGTTATTGCCCATGATTATATCAAATAATAACGTTAAACCAGGTAGCAACTATGATCTGGCCATTGTTACCAGAATTTACAAGCACAATAAAGCACAGTTGTCAGGTGCAAGTGAACTTGCATTTAGCTGACATAAACAAGGGAAAAAGATGATGGATTTTACACATCAACAACCATTACAATGAAAGACACAGAATTTATATGTCTACTGAGCTAACCTTCCAGTACCAGGTGCACACCAATACTTTACATCCAGACTCATCCTCTGAGTACCCTATAGCTCCATTTCATATAATTCCCATCCTTCTGTTTTCTACAAACATCTTCCGAAGAAAGTTTGTTTTTCAGAAACAGTGTAAAAACAAGAAACACAGACTTTAAACACGAAAGAGACATTATTACTTCCCAGAGGGATGTGTGTGTCATGCTCATATTCAGGTCAGAGGGACCCTAAGATGACTCAACATCAACAGACAATTTCAGATCTCAACAAGCTGTTTTATTTTTTAATTTCTTCCTTTTAACCAAGTATCATTTCCAGCATCGGCCACCACCTTCTCACCCAGCTGACCCACTCCACTCTGAAAGAAACATTTGTCACTAAACTAACCATTTCAGCTTCCCATTTACAAGCTGAAAGTCTCTTTATCTGGGAGATTTATTGCCATTTTTGTAGTTCTCCATCAATGATTTTGCCTTTCCAGTTTCCCCAGAAGATTCACCCTTACCAGGTGGGAACACAGCTAACCAGCACCCTAAACATAAAGCTATAAAATAAGTTGCCTCCCACTACTTTCCTAAAAGTTTTCCTGCTCTAGAAAATAATTTAATTGAAGAAGTTTTTAACTTGTGGCCAAAACCTCAAAAATCATAATCTGACAAGACAAGCCGCAGTCTACATGGATTCATTTCTTGCCCACTTCTCAGTGACATTTCTTTCCAAACAAGACTGAATTTTCTGAGTAAATCAAGTGCAAAAAAAAAAAAAAAAATATTCATACAGTAGAAGTGTACAAGAGTCCATCTGCAGTCCCACTGCAACCTGAAGCAGGTTGACCGTACATGCGAGAGAGCAGTACAGGCTGAGCTGAAACAGGAAGACATCAGCTTATAAGTGTTCCTGTAAGATGTTCACAGAAACTTCTCTTGATCCAAATTCTGTTTAACATCACCTAATCCACTTTGGGTTTGTCACAGGGGAACAGGGTGGGGTGGTTGCAAGAACAGAAATCTGTGTCACATAATCTAGCCATATTTTATTAAGCAGGATAGGTGTGGCTTTTCTGTTCCAGCTTGTCTAGCCTATGACACACACAAATCAAGGCCCAGGTGACACTGCCACCAGAGACCCTGGAGAACAAATGCAGGAAAAGTCCTGGCCAGTTTTTCCACTCCAGTTCAGTCTTCCAAGTATCAGAGGTATGTGCATGTCCCATGTCATGCTCCCTCATCTCCTACACCTGGGGCTCCTGCTTTAATTATTTATTGCTTTTAAACTGTCAGCTTGAGCCATCAAAGGCTTCACTAATTCCACAGTCCATATCTAAAATCAATTAGTAGTTGCCACTAAGGTTTCTGTAACTTTTTGGTCTCCCAAATGTCTTACAGGAAGTGTGAAGTTAGCAACAAAGTTCTTCTATTGTGGGGTTTGTTTTGTTTTTTTTTTTCATTTTCCAGGGTTAATCAGGTCAGCTAGTGGTGGACAGATGTAGCCATGGTCTACTCTGTCTCAGGAAGTAGCCTTCAACCCATGACACAAGTTTCATAAGGCCTTCTCTTTGGGCAACCTGAGCTTACTCCATTTCTCAACATAAAGCTTTCCAGTTCATCATCTGAAAAAGGACATCACAATCCAAAAGGCATCTTGAAATTGATCTATAGATCATTCTTACACAAATGTTACTTACTTGGGGTTTAGTAGTTTTGTAACAAAGCAATCCTAGATATATGCCCTAATGTACTGAAGTAAAGGATGTAATAAATTATTTTAATACCTTTGAATCCTTCACAAACATAATTCACTGACTCAATTGGAAACAGTATATGCTATAAAAATTTTTGTCCTGACAGAATGGCATTTGCATTAGAGGGGGAAGCTACATTCAATACCATATGCAGCCAGATTAATCCAGTCTTTTAAGTAAATAATCCATAAATTCCTTAGCATCTCTGCTTGAATAACATGCTAAACATGCAAATCAACAGATAACAAGCATGGCTTTTGTGATTTTTTTTTTTAATTTTACAATGTACACATGAAATGAAAAGTACAGGGACATGGGGGGTTTATATAGTTTATAGGTTATAAGCATTTCAATCTATCAGTTTCCACTGTAAAACAGGCAAAGTAAAACTGATAGATTTTAGCAGAGTTACGAATGTGAGCAGTTGGATTGCACTGTGAGAGATCACAGACCAAGAGTGGACTTTGTATGTCCTAAATTCTGTGTAAATTCAACTTATTCACCTGATTTCCAGCATCCCAAAATAAGGAGGAAAAGACTTACTGGAGTTGGGGGGGGGGGGGGGGGGGGGGGGGGGGGGGGAGGGGGGTGGGGCCCACGGGAGGGGGGGGGGGGGGGGGGGGGGGGGGGGGGGGGAGGGGGGGAGGAGAAGGGGAGTGTGAAATATTTGATTGAGAAAGAGAACCCTTAAGAGGTGCCTAGGGACCTCTGTATTTCTCTGCTAGAAATACAGATACCAACCCGCAGCAAGAAGACGGCAAGAAAATCAAGTTTCTGGGAAGGAAATTGATTTTTTGGTAGAAAACTTAGTCTTTGAATCTAATGCAATACGACATCTGCTACTTGAAGTTCTTGCAACTCTGTATTAAGCTCACAATCAACTAGTTTTCTTTTCTTTACACCTCAAGTTAATGTATCCATTATTTCCTTTAAGGGAAGCTGTCTCAACTAGTATCAAAATATATTCACTTTTAACAAGCTCAAAGAAACCCAGTAAAGAAATTATTTGACTTGGCTTCAAAAAAAGCAGCTGTTCTTTCTGCTACAGTGAGGCATTTCTAAGGATCATTATAAAGCTTTCCTAATCTTTAGGACATTGCAACTGCCATACATCCCAGATCCATCCTTTTACTCTTCTTCATCCTCCAACTTCCTCCTCCTCCATCACAGCTTCTCTTTTTTAAAATTATAGGTAACAAAGTACTGAGATACAATCTTTTTTTGTTTCTGAGTTGGTGATGGAGGGACTCACATTGAAACCATTAAACAACCGTTCTGTAGGTTTTTCAGAAAGACAAGTCCGGAAATTCAGCAGCTCCCTCCCTGCTGAATCCCCATCACGCATAACTGTATATAACCCTTAGCACATACTGACACATTTTACATGCAGCCAGCTCCTAAACCAACTGGAAATTCTATAGGATTAATACACATACTCCAGAAAAAAATAATCCATAGTTTCTATGGACCACCTATTTTCCATTGTAAATAGAATGGAATGGGCCTTTAACACCAAAACAGCTAGAATTAGAGAATAATTTAGCTTGGAAAGAACCTCTGGATGTCATCTGGTCCAAACCCCCTTAAATAAAGAAAATGACACACCAAAAAAACTCACTTCAACCCTGTTTTTTCCTCTTTTGACAGTTGCCTCTAATATTTTGGTATTATTTACTTTTTTCCTTCTTTAATGTCTTAGCGAGTCTATTCAGCCCAGAAGTTCCCCTAAAAAACATGAGTTTGACTGTCTATACATGATAACTCCCATGGTCTTCTCCTATCTTCCATATTTCACGTTTAGCTGTCATCCCTTTGACCCACTTATCAGCTGTCAACGCCAAAAAGTTCTTCCATCATTTTTCAACTCTTCTGAAAGGAGTAATCCCAGAAGAGGGATATGCTGGAAACACGCTACACTGAGATGTATACAGCAGCAGCAGCAACATTTAAACTGCCCTCATGTCTGTATTTTGCCTTACAGGAAATAGCTGAAAGCTGTAGGCTTGTATTTACAGCTCAGGAAAGCTAGGTATGGAGATGGCAAAATTAATTACAAACATACATAAATAGCACCATTCATAGCATGAACATTAATTTCATGTTCCTTAGTATTTCACAATATTAAAACCAAATTCACTTCACAATACCTTGCACCTCATAATGCAACTTCCTCTCCATTGGGTTTCTTACAGCTGCAGAGTTTCTCTGCCTGTCACCAACGGCATGTTTTGAATCTGCCAAAAATCCAACATACCTTACAAGCCTTGAGCATGTTTATTTTCATTTGTATATAGTACCTGTTGTTGCTTCCTTCAAATCTAGAACTGTGATACTGCAAATTCAACTAAAAAAAAAAAAAAAAAAAAAGCCAAACATTTACTTTAGTATTCCACTGAGAAGGGTTGGTTTTTTTTAAATCTCATTAAATTCAGCTTAAGAAAGAAACACAAGCCTGAAGGAGATTCTTGGAGAAATTCCTTTTAGAAGTACAGTCACCCAGAGTAACATTTCCCATGAAAATTATCTACAGGAACTGCTGCCTTTTCCCATGCCAGCATAATCAAAAGCTTCAAATCCAGCAAGTATTTCATAACCAGGAAATAAACCTGAAAAATGAAGCCTCCCAGTTTTTAATCATCAATATACCAGAAATCTCTGGAAAGTGCTTGAATAGTTCAGTGTTTTAAAAACATATTAGAAAGGGGTAATGGACAGTTATTATTCTGCCCCATATATGAGGCATAAGGGTTAATTAAACCATTAGGACAGTCTCGCTGTATACATACACAAACATTAAAAATATAGACACACGCACACACATCCCTTCAGCAGTGAAGCACTGGCAGTTCCCTTCCCATCCCCCACTGCAATACCAGTATCAGTGACAGTGGGTTCTCCAGCATAGCACAGAAGGGCTGACCTGGAGGACTAACGTTCCTTAAGAAATACAACTCTCCTGAGACAAAGCTGTGTGGTACTCAAAGCGTAAATTCTCAGGAATCTAAAAAAGTATATGCAAAAAAAGAAAGAAAAAAAAAAAAAAATCCCCAGAGAAAACCCATGCTGCTCTCTCATGTATTTGGCAAAACAAGAACAAAAACATTCACTTCTCCCACACTCAGAAACTCAGTGGTAGACAGTACCTCAGAAGAAATGTGAAGCACCAAGAGGTAGACACATAGATGTGCTGAAGGACTGAAGGAAAACGAAGCAGTACTAGGAACACCCCCTGCCTTCATCTCCAGCATGGATTGAAGGAAGAAGTGCCAAAGGAGAGCAGCTCCCCTTCTCCAGCAGCACTTGTGATAGAGCGAGAGGTGGGGGCTCCTCTACTGAGGGAGTCACACGGCTTTATCTCTCCATGGCCATGGGGACTTTGCAGTAAGGTCTGAATGGCTGCTCAGTTAGCATCCCTGAGCAAACTTATGGCTCTGATAGCTGTATATAAAACATACCCAAACAGTACAGCCCTCCAACACCAGCACTTGAAAAAATCTCACCTGTTCCTACAAGTTGGTGAACCAATGTTTTGTTATTCCTGGGTGGAACTGACGCAAAACAAACACTAGAAAAGCAGCAGTAGAAACTTGGAGCATCACAGAGATTTATGAATAAACTGCCAGAATGGGCTAAGAACAAAAAAGGCCAGCAATTATAAAAACTGCTAACAATACCCCTAACAATACAGCTCACAAGCACTATGGAGGATCCAGCGGTGTAACAGCAAACTAACAGGAATTGGAAGAAGGGAGCTTGAGGAATTACAGTACAACAAAAGGTACCTCTTCACCCCTCAGTAAATGTTTACAGGGTCTTCAGTCACAAATACTGCAATTATTATTTTTTTCCATATATACATCCCACCATTTACTTGCACAGGAAAAGTAGCTTAAATACAAAACTCATTAGGGTATTCTAAAACATAAGTGTTGCATATACGCCTGTTAGTTTATCTAAAATTGAAAGAAAAGATAAAGTAGTCCTCCTGTGTAGCTTTTAAACAAAATTTAAATAAAACTCTATTTATTATACATACATGAAAAATAAATGTTTAATGAAACACATAAGAAATTGTGATCTGTACCGACCACAGCTACTTAACCTCTAAAGTTCAAGGTCATGTCATTTACACCAAGATGAAAAAAAGTCTAATTATAGTATCTACAGCTATATAGATGGAAGATGGTTATTAGAAAAGAACTATTATAAACCAAACACAATTATATTGTACAGAAACCATTAGATATTTGATGAGATTTTAATCTTTGAGCTGGTATCACTCTGCAAGTTAATCATCTGGAGAACAAAAAATCTGTTAGGAATGCAATTAAATGTGCTAGTTCTATTAAAATTCAGCTGATATGGTTAATTGTAGTCCTAAAATAGCTATTTCCTCACACCTTCACTAAGCATTTTTTTTTTTCATCTACTGAATAAGAGTACTTATTCACACGAAAGGCACACTTTTCACTTAAACGCTCTAATAAGATTCGTGACTACTTTTGTTCTGTTACGTTTCCCCATACAAGTTGCACTGCAGTTTGCTGTTCGACCTTGGATTCCTAATTCACTCCGAGAATTAGGAGTGAATTAGCAAGGTCTTTTGTTTCAGTTACTATTAGTCTATAGTATCTGCATTGCTGAAGCTTTTTGGGAAGAGTATCAACAATATAGCCTTGCAGCACAATAAAGCAGTTATAAAATACAATGAAAAGACGGACCAATGGCAAAACCAACGTCAGACGGGTCATTATAAGCATCAGCACTTCTGTGAAGCAGGTGATTTCCAAACAACTGTTTTAATGAATCCCTACATATTCAAAGTACTCACAAGGGGGTTGCAGCATTGCTAGCAAATTGAGAGTACAGGCCATTCCTGCTTTGTTTTTTTTTTCTTTTTTTTTTTCCGCGAGAGACAGAGAATGAAAACAAAAAGGCACCCTAGGAGTGCGTCAACTTAGGAATACCCCATCTACAATTCATTCTCATAGGCCGGGCAGTTTGCTGGGGCATTTTAAATTGCTCTACGTGGCGGTGGGGGGGGGGGTCGGCAAGGGGGACGAAACGCGACTTCGGGGAGCGACCATCGAGCCGCCGGGCTGGGGCTGACACCAGCGCATCTCGCTACGCGGATGCAGTTACGTAAGCCCGGTCCCTGTCCCCCCCACTCCGCTCCGGGGGCTCCGGCTTCGCCCCGGGGCCGCCCGCAGCAGCCGCCGCCGCACCAGGCCACAGCCCCCCGCACCGGGCCCGCCGCTCCCGGCCCGCTCCCACCTCCCATAGCGGCACCTCCGGCCCCCGTCACCCTCCCGCACCGCGCACCCCCCGCGGCGGTACCCGGCGCGACCCGGCCCGGTCCGCCGCTCCCCGGCACGGCTTGTCCCGCCGCTCCGGCGCCGGCATCCGCGCCCCGCCGCTCAGCGCCCACCTCCTCTCCGGCATCCGCGGCGCATCCCCGCTGCGGCCCGCACGGCTGCGCCCCGCCGCTCCCCGCTCCCGCCCGCCGCAGCTCCCCGCCCGTCGGAGGGAGGGAGGGAGGGAGGGAAGGGGCGGGCAGTCGCACCGCCGCAGCCCCGCCGCGCCGCCCCCCCCACCCCCGCTCGCCGGCCAAGGTGCCCTCCACGCCGGCCGGTACCCACCTGCCGGGCCCGGTGACAGGTAGCGGAGCGGCGGCGCCGGGCTGCGCGGTGCGGAGCGGAGAGGGCAGGCGGCGCCGCGATGCTCCTACCGAGAGCAGCTGCGGCAGCCCGCAGCCGGCCCCGGTGCGCGAAGCAAAAGCCGGAGTCGAGGAGGCGGGGGGGGTCAGCGGCGGGGAGCGAGTAACGGGGCTTCGGTCATGAGATCGGGTCTAAAATTAACCGGGGAGGCACGTGGCAGCGGCGAGGATGTGCTCCAGGAAGAGGGACCTCGGTGCCACGGGTGGGAGGGCGGTGTCAGACAAAGGGATGCCGTGGAGAGACCCGGCCGGGCGAGCGGAGCGGGGCTGGCGGCAGCCGCCCTGAGGGCCTTTCCCCCACGCACGCCACGGTACCCGGCCTTGCACTGTCACCCTCCCTGCAGCTCTCAGTGCGTTGGCTGATGTGGTCTTTATCATCCGATAATGGGAGGCCATTGAAAAAAACACATGAGATAGTCTTGGAATTACTCCTTTAGTTTTATCGATGTTAGCTTTTTCCTTTTTTTTTTTTCCCTGTAGATCCCCCATCCCAGCTTTCATGACATCCCTGATGCCTCAGACACCCCTTCAGGTATGGGAAGCCGGACTGTCTTGTGGAGAGAAGCTACTGACTGGCACAGGTCACCCTGCTGCAGACTCGCCTGTCTGGTTAATGAGTTGCCTCTGGCAGCCCCTGGTCAGACCTTGTCCCCAGGACTGGCACACCATCCTGTCCTCAGGGGATGGCTCTGGGGCCTCTCTTAGCAAACCAGACTCCTCCTGGCTGTCCTGTTTAAATCTCCAGCTTAGCTCTCCTCTCTGGTTCACGGTAACAGAAGAGGAAATAGATTTTGTCATGTAAGAAAACCAATTGAAATCTCAGGGGAACTAGACACCACTGCCCAGCAAATTTTAATAAGAGGAGAGGGAAGTGGCAAACTCCTTGGAAAACGTAGAGAGACTTACAGGATTCTAGAAATCCGATTGAGCCTACACTATTCGTTAAACAAAGGCTGTGTGATGCTGGTTTATGTTTTCCCCATTTCTGGAACAGGCAGTTCCAAATATAGCAGCATCGTTGTGCAGCAAAGGGCCATTTTGTGGACCATGGCATACAACAAGCCATGGCTGTTATCCTCTCGAAGCAGAGACCTCCAGAGAAAGTTCCCTTCACACAAAGTATTTTTAGCGTAATATCTAGTATAGGCAGGTCCACCCAGAACAGGTTGCACAGGATGGCATCCAGGTGGGTTTTGAATGTCTCCAGAGACAGAGATTCCACCACCTCTCTGGACGTCCTGTTCCAGGGCTCTGCCACCCTCAAAGCAAAGAAGTTCCTCCTCCTTCTTACATTCAAGAAAGATTAAGTAATAGAAATACCACAGATCCACAGAAAAGATAGATCCATAGTAAGATTAAGTAACAAGCCGCATCCATCGTGGAAAGCTTGATAAAATAAAAACCGTAGTCACTTATTTTTCTCTTAAAACAAGGCAAGGAGATAAAGGACACAACTCTTAATTGTGTCTTAAGGATGCCATTCAACACCACCATTCTTCAGTTCAGTCAAAAGGGCACTCAGCATCTGCAGCCTGAGAAAGCAAACCACAGAGAGAAAGAAATATAAAGAATATAAATCCAGGAAAGAAGCTATATTCTATTTTGTCCATCCAAGAACTTCACCTGTTCTTCTCAAGGTTAGTCTCATTAACAATGGGGAGGCACGCTCTCCAAAAAGAAAACCGCAAAACATAGTTCAATCCTTCATGCAAAGATAACACCTCCACAGCTTAAACCATAGAATTCTTTTCACAATTCTTGGCAACACGCAAATACGTTTAAAATGTCCCATTCTTTAATTCAAGAAGCAGGGAAGTTTACCAAATCTAACAAGACATGTTCACTTACCACCCATATGCTGAGGATAAGCAAAGCTATGGGCCTTGAAAATATTTACTTACAGAATCTTAAGAAAAGATTTTTTTTCCTCCCATAATAGGAGTATTGTTGTTTCTTTGCTGTCATTTATTGTCAGGGTTTGGCAAAACGATTCCTGTAGGCAAGGCATACATAGAAGACACATGTTTTTATTAGATTTTTGCATATTACACCTTGTCTTTTTTTGCAAATTAATTCAAATTATGCAAAACTGTAAGAGTACAGCAGTAGTAACCAGTGAACTGGAAATTCTTTGAAGAACAAGCATGAAGTAGAGCACCAAAGAGCATTAAAGAGTGTCTGATAATAAAACAAACGAGGCGGAGGAAGAATTTGGGAGGCAGTGGAAGGCTCGTAGCAGGCACACACGGTAAAGGCAGCAAAAGGCAAGTGCCAGCAAAATGGAAACAACGTGCCCTACAGTACAGGAGCATCAGAAGATTGAAGAGCCATCTCCAAGAATCAGAAAGCACAGCTGCCATCAGGACCAATATCAGGTAACTCCCTTCTGAGTAGAAAACCAGATCAATGTCCTCTTTCTTTCACAGATACTGACCACCAACACAATATTATTTACTTTCTTCTGTGGGTCCTCCTTAGTGCTGAATCACTTAGAATACTTCTGGCCAAAAGCTGTTGCACTGAAATAGGCTAAAAATACTTGTGTGAGGACCAAGGATCTTCACGGTTTCCCAATGATGCAAAACTACTCACAGTAAGCAAAGTGAAAGCTGACTCTGAGCAGTTGTAGAAGGATCTGACAATAGTGAGTGATAGGACACCAAGACGGCAGCTGGAAGTCTATGTCAATAACTGCAAACTAATGTAAACAGTAATGAAAATAACCCTAAATAAACATACATAATAATGGGTCTAAATTAGCCTTATTTGGAGTCATTGTAAGTAGTTTTTTGCAAACACTAGCTTGCTGCTCAGCAGTAGTCCAAGAAGCAAACAATGTTAGAAATTACTCCAAAAGAAGCCAAGAACAAAGCAGAAGAGCTCATTACATCCCTATGTAAATCTCTTGTGCACTTGAGTGCTGTGTACAGTTCCGGTTCATTCATATGAAAATATGGAACTAGAAAATGCATGTACACGCCTAAAATAATATATGCAGAGGTATGGCAACACATCTGTATGGGGAGATAATCTCTATCTGGAGAACACACTGAGAAAGAGTTGTCTTCTGATCTATAAAATCCACAATTATATGTAGGAGGCCAGCAGGAAATGATCATGCAGTATTGTGCATCATACAATACTTCAGGAAGACTCAGTGAATGATCAGGCAGCTGGTTTAAAACAACTGGTAAAAGCTTTTCCATACAAAGTGCTATTAAATCGGATGGCTTGCTGCTGTACAATGCTATGGAGTTGAAGAGACAGATGTTTTAAAAACGGGATTATACAAATGAATGAAAGATAGCTGTAGCTGTTAAGCACAGTCATTTCCTTTGCAGTTCCTGCTTGAAAGCTGGCAGCCCTTTGCCTGATAAAAGTTGCCCAAGAAAGATTACTCTTCATCTACCCTGTTTCAATGCTCTCTTCAAGCATCAGTTTCCAACTACCATGGAGAGTAAGACACCAGATTTAATAGACCTTTACACTGGTCCTGTACAGCTATTCAGATGGTTTATTCTTTTTCTTCTGCTCAGTTCAGTGTGAGAAACTAAGAACAAGCAGCAACTCTAGACATGAAAGCACACTCCTGCCTTTCTCTGTCTTTCCTGGGAGTAAAATCAGACTCTTAGTTCTTGATCTTCCCATTTGAGTGTTTTTCCATTACCTCGAAGAGAATTTGGAAAAGCTGGTTTTATCTTCTCAACACTTGAGTTTCAGAAGTGATAATCTACATGCATTGGTGTATTCACTTCAGCACCGTATTTTGCTCTCCTTTATACAAGATTGGGACAGTACATAGCAAGAGAACTCCTGAAGCATAACAGCAATAAAAAAATGTGCAGAACATAATTAAAATACTTCCCATGTTCACAGAACATCACAGGAATAAAATCTAAACCATTCTTAGATGTTGTGAAAGAGAAAGGGTTAGTTATTTATTCTCATCAAGAAACTGGAAGGAAAAATAGAACCGCCCAGAGATGCTTTAAAACTCAAATAACAGGTAAACATCTTACACAGATAATCTCAATTTGTAAGAATTCTACTAGGAATATCCCTATTAAATACAAGGAACTAGAAATCTGAAAAGCAAGTCTCAAATGCAGTTTGGCAGAACTCCAAGAATCCCTGAAGACAAACATATGATAAATCAGCTGGTGGTTAAATCTCATATAAACAAAATCTGTATGGTTGATACTCTGTATAGCTACTTATCTCCACTCAAATATAGGGAAAAGAGTTTGGTTTATACTTGATTTCGGCAATGGCTAGTAGTCCCATGGCCTCATCTTCAGCAGAATGCATATGGCTACTTTATGTGTAGACTGTGAAAGCAAAGCAGTATAAACACTTTAAGCTATGCATTTTAAACAACAAAAAGAAATCTCTGGTTGTTACTACAACCCTTATAGCCCTGCTAGCTATTATGAGCACTCTAGTTTCCGTTTTAGACTAAATTCTCTAAAACCTCAGTGCTCAAAAACCTTTTCTCTCAGTATCTCCCCTAGAATAGGTTTAAAAAGGGTCGCAATGGTGCAGTTTCTTTTGTGCTCTCTAAGAACTAAGTAATTTACTTTTCCAAAGCCACAACAGAGGTTACCCAGTTTCAATTTGTCTCCAGGATAAAATTCCAAAAGTGGTGTTATACACAGGCATTGAGACCACCTTTGTATCTTTGTCCTTTAAACAGGCAAAGGATAAACCTATGCATATTATATATGCATAACCTGTGGCCAAAATTCTGGCAATAATTTTAAGTAGCTAAGTTGGTATGTAGTCATGAAGAAGAAAGGCAGCAAATTTTAGTGTCCTTCATTATTATTTTAATAGAAATTAACCCGGAATAGAAGTGAATTCTGTGGAATTGTTTAAAAGTTAAACACATCAGTGAGTTAAGACATATCATATATGTTTTCACATGCCATTGCCTTTGATTTCGTCTTGTTGCTGATTAAATATAACTTCACTCCTGCTATCCTTAGATGTAACAGACACATTAGGAGAGGGATTTAGTGTGCCCAGGATGGGGACAATAAACATTCTGATACTTAAAATAACTTTCAGCAATCTTCCAATTTTGTTTGTGAAGATACCTATAAATTTCAATTTCAGAAAATATTTCCAGCATGTATTTGCATTCCCAATAGAGTTTTGATGTTCACATAACTGAATACAATCGATTATCATTGTCCTGGATTTCTTAAAATGACATCAGAAAAAAAGTTACTCATTAGCACTTTCCAAAGGCAGAACTCGGTCAGAAGAGTTGGAAGAATTCCCAGGGTATCTTCTGTACTCCTGTGCTCAAGATTTGTAAACACTTTCTTTAAATAGAGTAAGGTCTGGTCAGCAGTTAACTCTTAAGTCTTAGTAAGGTTACATTTGAACACTTCACAATTCCCAAGCCCCACAGTATTTACAGACTTTGAAGAAAAAATTTTAAGAAGAGAATTAAGATTGGGAGTAGGCAGATGCATATTGCTAAAGTAGATTAAATAAAAGTCTTGTATCAACATTTAATTAACCTGAAAGTGCCATGTATAGTTCAAAACAACACCCCCGCCATCTATGAAGTATGTGGGTTGTACAGTATTGAAGTGTTATTTTCAAGCTGTGATTTATGATGTTTACAGAGTACCAAGGGCATAAAGGCCATCGTGCCTCTAAGCAACTCCTCCTTAAAGCTTCCTTTAAAGCATCTGCAACCACGCAGAGCGAGCAGCTGAACCATGGTTTATGTTACATCCAACTGCACATTTGTCTTCACTCTGGTACCCAGCAGAGTCACCTGACACAGAGCTGCTTCCTTTTGTCCCCACAGCTTCAGCTGCCAGAGCTTCTGAAGCATCTGGAACCACCTGGAGTTTTCCAAGTGTGATACAGCATCAGGCTGACTGCAGGAGGCCTGACCCCACCTGTAACCCAAGCTTCTGCTGCTGGGCTCGTCCCTGCCAAAAGCAGAGGCTGTGAATGAGCAATAAAATGAGAATTTGTTCACTGAACTCAAGACTCAGCTGCAGCCGGGGCTGGGCTGTCAGCACAAGGAAGAGTAACTGAACCACCACAGACCAGAGGGATGAAGGAAAAATTGCTCAACATCATAAAGGAGCTCAACAGAAAGCACACGCTTCCGAGTAACATATACTGCTTTAAAAGTAATCCTGGTGCCACAATATTCATTATGTGCATATGAAATGTGCAATGGTGCACAACAGACAGTGTATTGCAAAACAAAGGAGAAATAAGACACAAAAGACAGACATTGCTAAGATTGACGTAAGGGCTTCTGTGGTCCATTGGTGATAGACATCCATCCAGAGGATTCTAAATCCCTGCACCCAACCTAACCTTAAAGCATTTGGCTTCCAGAGCACCACAGTGCCCCCCACATTTTCTGTCTTAAGGTATGAATCACCTGGTACCTGAATTGACTTGCCTTCAGGAACACCACCCTTCCCTTATCTCTTATTAGACTGTTCCCTATTCTGTTGTCTCAAAATCAGAACTCCTTTTTTACCATCTTCATTTTTTTGTGCATCTTTCCTCTAGTTTTCTTCCTAGTTCCTGCTCATTATCTCACTTAATCTTTTACAGAGAAATTGCAAAAATGACAAGAAATGGTATGAATAGGTGTTCTGTATGTGGTGTTTTTGGTGTCTCACAGAAAATTTTCATACTGGGCATGATGATTTTAAAATGCAGGATTAGTCAAATAGTTTTAAAAACTATGAAAAGTCTCTGAAGCAGCAAGAAAAAAAACCCCATAAATATACACGAGGCTTGTGCAAGCAAAAATAGACAGCTTGCTTTTCAAAACTAAGAGGCTATAAAGAAGTTAATGGTTAAAAAAATAATTGAGAGAAAAGATGCAAGCTAAACTAGGATTGTGTATTCTCTCAATTACTTTTAAATTACTTAATTCCTTTAAATTATTTTAATTATTATTAAATAACAACTTTTACATTACATTAACATATCTTAAATTATGTGTTTGAAATTGATGCATACTGAAGTAATTCTTTATCTCTTAAAAAAAACCTCCACAAACATAACCTTTCGGGCTAAGAAAAATCTGTACGTAGGTTGATTACCTTACAAGCAGGTTAAGATTTTCAAAAGCAATGTCAGTTTTGAGTTGCAGCCTCCATCTGCACATCCAGGTGACCAGTGACCTCTGCTGGAAGAGGGGGGATTGCCTCGCAGCGCTGTGGGCTCCAGCATCACCCTTCGGCCCTTTGCGATCATAACGTTAAGATAATGTGGCATAGTCAACCCTCTTTCTTTCATTTATAATTGTTTCTCCGGTTTATTCTGAAGAAAATTTACCAGTCCAACTGTAATTCAAATCTGATACTTTTTGAAACACTTGAGCAGAACCTTTGACAAAATTTTAAGTGAACGTTTAACAAATTGGGATGGGAAGTTTAGAAAAAATGGTATAGCGAGAATATGAAGTGAGTAGTTTTCCTGAACTGGAGCTGTGCACGTAATTGCATGCTGTTTTCATCTTCAACAGCTTCCACTTACACACGATTATTCCTTCTTGTCTCTTATTGCTACAGTAATTGAAAGAGCCGAGGTGCCTGGCATTGCAGACATTAGATGGTATCGCTGTTGACAGAGCAGAAATAACATGTCAGAGTACCCTGGGTCAGAAAAATGATCATTAACAGGAAGGAAGAGGTAAGAGGTGGAAGAAATCCATTTCCACTGCACACTGCAAACTTGGGCTCTGCCCCCACGTGAGGTACCCCAGTAGTCATTGGTACCATCAAAGAAAAAGGTCTCAGGTAGGAGTCCCAAGAACCACTGAAGGGAACTAATTGCAATCATTGACTCACAGATCGCATTTGGAATGCACAGCCCTCTTGAGAATGGGCTTTACTTAATGATCAGAAATACTCTAGTGTAGACATTCAGGCAACATAAGCAAATCACTATCTTTCTCCAGTTACACAAACAAAAAGGCTCCTCTGCTGACCAAGCAGTTATGACTCAATAAATAGATAAAATAATTTCTACTGGATGTCATTAAGCATAATGCATGAAATCTGTATTATCTCATTTTCAAAAGGTACAGAAGCCCTGTCCACTGCCAACAGAAACTATGGCTGATAAGCACAGCTGAAGTCCAAGTCACTTACAGATAAGCATGCTAAATTCTACCTACCAACATTAAAGCACTATTGCTGCAAAACAGCACACAAAACCCTCTGCGTGGGTTTAGCCAATTCTCTAATCACCAGGAAAAAGAATAAACATGGCACAGGTTTTTTTTTGCAGTATGGGATCCTAATGCTCATCCTCTCAGAGTTTTTTCTTGCCAATGAAATGACCCAGAAAAACAGCATGCCAGCTACTTACCACTAGTACTATATAACAATTTAAACAGGGAGTGATGAATGGCATATCCAATCAAAAATACTGGGGAACTTCAGCAAAATGCATGCAACTGGTATTTTGCTGGAGAAGACTAGTACATAATGCTTTTGGGAAATACACTGAGCTTTAAGGAGGGCAAGTAATGATTTTTCTTTCAAGTACCTTCTAAAAAACTTTACCAGTACACCACAATTGACTCCACATGAACCATCTAATAAACTGATTCAATGATGATTAAAAAGGAAAGATACTGTCTGCTTGCAAAGCTGTTTCTCTAAGTAAGTAATTAAGTACTGAAGCCTCACTACTGAAAACACGGAAAACTCCTTCTTCTGAGTACCAGCCCAAATTCTCTTTAGTTCAAGATCTGAACAAACAGGCAGGAAAAGCTCTGAAGCCTAAAGCAGGACTACACACAGAGAACACTGATCTTTCATGCCCAGGGGAATGCAGTGACCCACTATTTCCACAGACATGCAATAATAGAGACAGGATTGAGAACAATTAGGAAATGGCACTGTCTTCTGCATTTTGTTACCTTTTACAACTTGAAGCAATGTACCTTTTAACCCTCTGTGTCTGCTGTCTCCTTCAAGAAGCTGTTTGGATCACTCTAACAGATGATTCTTCTTTCCCATCTTGGATAGCCAAGTTCAGACACCAGTCATTTCATTTTCAAGTGTTTACATCACCTGAACACACAGGCATCCACCTTCAGTGACACGTTAGACTGGGAATTGTGACAGAAGAGATTCAGCAAAAAGGCCAATTTGAGCACATAAATGAGGTTTTTCTTTTTTCAGCTGACCACACAAAGATTCTCAGCATTTCGCCTGGCACCTAAATAACATACCCACCACCATCATATACTTTAAAGCACTCTCAAAGACAAAGATGGTAAAGATCTGCACGTAGACTGAAAAGATGCTTGCATTTGAACAGTACCACACACCTGGTAGGCTGTTTTAGCTTACTCCTAACAGGCAGATAAATCACACCATACACGGTCAGCAGCACGTGTCAGACACACTGTATGAGCATCTGTCATGTTTGCACCATAGGACTGATGCTTTCTAAAAATATTGCACATGTACACTGTACAGTTAAGGCTGCAAAGGCGCTGCTTGATGATTCTGGATCTATGGCAAACTGTCAGAGATACTTCTCTTGAACAAATACAGAAAAGCCACAAATTCTACTCAAAAACTTGGGGGGAGGGGGGGAACAAAAAACCTAAATCCAAACCCATACAATAGAAAAAACCACATGCAAAACAACCCCAAACAGGACTTTTCCAGAGGAACCCCAGAGAAATAGCAACCCCCCTTACAAACAATCTCTGGGCCAGAGTCAGAGAGAAGGTACCACTCTCCAGGCTCAACCATAAGTGTGTCTTATTCACTATGTAATTTCTAACATCTACAAATTAAGCAGGATTTTTACAGCCTGCTTTAACTGTGCAGCCTTGATTTGACTTTGTTCTTTGTGCTGAATGAAGAACTGCTCTTGGGGAAAAATGCTGGTGAGTCATCAAGGACTGCATCGTAACACACGTGTGAGAGGAATGGAGAGAAGCAAAAGGAGGTTTCTTAGGCAACCTTTATTCTGCAGCTTCCTAATGTTTGAGCATTTGAATTTAATATTCTTTTAACATAAGAAATAGCACTGCTTTGTGGCTTTTTAAATTCGTAGTTTCTGTCACTTAAAATTTAAACCTCTGAACCTATTGCAATGACAGTGCTCGTTCTCATATACCCTCTCTAATGCAAAAAATATTTTTACTGATACCTCTTTTTATAAGGAGCAGGAAATAAAGAAAAACTAATTGAATGTGGCTGTATCTTGTATTAGAGACCAATTTACTAAATGTTTTAAAAATATGCGCTGCGTAAGAATTGTGTACTTTGCATGCAAATATTCTTCGAAGTACACTAATTTGATAGTAGGTGAAGTCACAAGACATCACTAGATGGCCAATCTACGTTTATATTCTTGCAGTATTTTAAGACTGATGACTGTAAACCACTGAATGGCAAAGCTGTAAGTTTTGAGTAAGCTTATGTTCCAGTTAAAAGATTATATCAAGGGCTCTGCTCTTCCACACTCCAGCCCCAACCGGGGGCATTGCTTAAACTGGTGCATGATTTTTGCTGTTGTAAAACAATGGAGAAGAGTTAAAAAGGGTACACCCCAGCTTTCAGCTACTTACAACTGGAGGTATTTCCCAATTTCTTGTTTCCTCCTTCACTTTGAAAGCCAAAGAAACAACACAAGAAAAGAAGGCCACCTGTTGTAGGTAAAAACATAGCTTAAATTAATAGGGACACAAGACAAAGATGCCAATTAGAAGGTGCTGTGTTTCTGCTGAGACGTTCACTACTGAGACTTGGAGCACCAGAAAGGAAGCTGCAAGGAAGGTTTCTGAGAAGAAATAACATTCTTAGAAATAATAAAGGGCTGGAAAAGCAAAAGGTGAGAATCATGGAAGGGGGGTGGCTGGGGTGTTGGTGATCAGCTCACTGCTGAGCTGCACAGAAACAAATGCCAAAGGCTGCCCAGGGACACCAGCCAGTGGGACCTGAGGCTGGTGGCTGCGAGCAGCTGCACAACACAAACACAACTTGGTGCCCAACTCTCCTGATGGAAGCAAATTTCCCTGATGGGTGGGGAATCTACGGCTATGGGAACCTAACACTGCTGGCGGGGAGGGGAGAGAAGCAGGTAAGTGCATGACATTATAAGCAAGCATAAAAGCTCAAATCTTGTTTGTTCTTAACTAAACCCCACTATCCAGATCTACAATGGGTTGTCATCCACTCTGTCTTCTCTGTGACCCAATCCCCCCATCACATTAAAACTGTGTATGCTGGCTGTACCTACTCTGAAACCCAGTGGAAGGAAATCTTTCTGAGAGCACCCAGAGCCAGAGGAAGTTACAGAATGCTCCCTCCCTCCATTGTCTCTCCCCACACTGATGATCACGGGACAGGACTGGAGATGCTGGGAAGCAGGATACACTGGAAAGCATGCTTGTCCCTCTATTGTGCATACAACTGGAATTTATCGATTTTATCTGTATAAATTATTTTAATAACCAGGATATTTTCAGTTCAACAAATAGAATTCAGGAATACACAAAAACACATTCGGCATTTGAAAAGCATCTGTGCAAATACTTATTTGAACTATCTTCATTTACCCCTCATCAATGCTGAAATCCTCTTCATCCTGCTAAAATAAGCTGTTGCCCAATTCTTAAACCACATAGGCACTGAAAGCTTCTTAAAAAAAAATAATTCAGAGAACAAAAGACCTTAAAAACCCTCCAGCTCCCCAAAACAAAAAAACACCCCCAGACTCCATACCTTCCCAGCAGTTATAACCAAAAGATCTCAGGATAAGAAAGGATAAATGTAATAAGCAGCTCTGGTAGCCTGACCCACAGTCAAATGTCCGTCTCACTAAATAGCATACAAAGCATAATGAGTACTATTGTCCCAAATCAATAAAGAATATTTAAGAATGTAATTTTCTTGATTACAACTATTCTTAAATCCATCTTCATACTGTCAGATTCGTTAGCAGTTTTTGAAACAGTTATTTAAATTTCTTTTAATTTACTACTGTTTTCAATGCAATTTGGATCACAAGAAATATTGTCTATTTTAACAGTTATAATATGAATCATTATCAATTAACCAGTCAAGCCATTCCTTTATTTCCCCCATCATTGTAATTTTGATCTTAGAGGAGGAACTCAGTTAAACACAAGAGAAACATTTCTGTAATACAAGACTATAGACTACAAGAACAACCACTGGTTTACAATTTTTAATGCCTAGATAATTTTCAAAACTGCATGCCTGCATTTCCAAAACCAGAAAGTACCATATATATATAGAAAGAGATCGACTAAGTAACAATTAAAAAAAAATAAGCTGTCACTGTCCACAGGAACCTTGTCTAGTCACGTTTTCAGTCAGTCAGTCAGTCAGCTAGCTGAGGGTCATGTCATTGTTTAGTTTCTGTAGAAAAAACACAAGTACAAAAATAGTATCAAAAAGCAACGTACCTATTTTTAAATATATTTATATTAAAACTTAATCACTACAAGGGCATATAAATAAGGCTTTTATTATATTTAAAAGAATCATATTAAAATTTTATACATGCTTCCCCAGCATTTAAAGAAATACCTCTTTTTCTGAGCAGTGTTTGAAAGCCAGCACTTTTTCTGCAATACACTGTTGATACAAAATATAGTTAATTTTTTTCTTTCATTTCAACTATGATACAATTACTTTTAAAAAATATTTTACAATTAAATAAATAATTATAAATATATATGTTAATATATGTTAAACTTCAGGATTTTAATGAAGTTTTAACCAAAAAAAAGAATGCAAAATCAAATCGGTGATACAGGACTTTTTTAGAAGGATCATAAAAATACAACAATAACCAAATATTTTGTGACAGAGTAAGAATTTGGTGTTTGTTTTTTGGGGTTGGTTTGTTTGTGGGATGAGTTTTTGGGGGGGGGGCAGGGGGATAGTCGTATTTAAATAGAACTACTAGGTTGCAATTAAGATATTAATCAGAATTCCGCAACACATTTTTCTGGAAGATACCAAATTCCTTCCTTCCTCCTTCCAGTACCTAAAGAGGGCCTACAGAAGAGGTGGGGAGGGACTCTTTATCAGGGAGCGTAGCAATAGGATGAGGGGTAATGGTTTTAAACCGAAAGAGGAGGGACTTAGATGAGATATTAGGGAAATTCTTTACTGTGAGGGTGGTGAGGCACTGGAACGGGTTGCTCAGAGAAGCTGTGGATGCCCCAATCCTGGAGGTGTTCAAGGCCAGGCTGGATGGGGCTTTGAATAATCTGGTCTAGTGGAAGGTGTCCCTGCCCATTGCAGGGGGTTGGAACTAGATGATCTCTAGGGTCCCTTCAAATCCAAACCTTTCTATGATTCTATGATTTTTGAATGGTGCAATTTACACAACAGGCATAAGAGAATTGCAGTGAGGTTCTCATGAAATACTCAAAGCAACGCAAAAACCTGAGTAGAGAGCACAAGCTGGTCAATGCCGAGAGCACTAAAGACAGCTTCTGCTTTTAGCAGCTGCCTAGTAGACAACATTGTAGTTTCCTTCTCAAGCTTACACCAACTCAAAAAAAAGATGGTTTGAAGTGGTTATTTCCACCATTAATACTTACTTAGCATAAGAGGGCAAAACCTCACCCAAAAAACCCCAAACTTACATTAGAACTTAAAAAGTAATTACAGACCAATAAAATTATCTTATTTCCATAATTTCTCTGCTAATTTTAACTACTCATATAAACAATTGAATTTTCACTGGCTTGTAAGAGCCCCAGAGCCTGCAAAATTCATTAGATGGGTGTTTAGAATATTAATACACATGTATTCAAATTTTCCTGATAAACAAAGGTTATTGCAAGATCATAGACTATTCCCAGCATCAGAAGTTTACATTGCAAGAACATTACCATAGTATACCATTGCCATAAAACATTTTTAAGAAACTATTTTGTAAATTGTATTTAAAAATATGATTAGATAAGAAAAATATTATTGTGAGGAAACTTCAAAAAGCCCAATAAAAACTGTGCTGAAATAATAAATATTTCTTTAAACTGAACAATTCAACTGAATTAAATTTATTTTCATACATATTCAATGAATTCACAGATCTTATCAAGGATTTTAATCAGAGAACCTTGTATAGAAATGGCTATTGCAAAGATCCAGTCATCTTGTTAGAGGTAAGAGACAAACAATACATCAGAACTTTAGAAATTGTTTATTTATTTTTTTTAAGAGGCAATGACTTCTTTAAGTGAAAACTCACAGATGTTTTAGCTAAGAAGCTTATTTCCTCCAGCTAAAATCCAAAAAGAACAAAAGTTGATATTCTCACATCTTAAAAAAAAAAAAAGGTACTATTTCAGATGTACAGAAAATTCTATCCCCTTGCACATGCATAATTTAAAGCTTTAATTGAAAGCAAAATATAAGTCTCTAAACTACTGCAAAAAGTGTCAGTCAGTCCAATGCAGAGTCACACAGTGGTGAACTTGCTTGAGCAAGCCCTTTTAAAAAGAAGCACAGTTGGAGTATTTCTTTTTATGTACCATTTCTGGATTGAGAAACTGGCT
>BJBW01002629.1:35162-56361 GCA_004320125.1 Scolopax mira | reverse complement strand
ACTTTCTATTATTTGAGAATTTACAGAAATGTAAAAATCTATGAAAGGACAAAGAGCTTTGCTGTAATTTTGTGTGTGCAAAAACATTATTCTTCAAACATGATTTTATTTCTCTGTTTTTTTAATTGGGTAAGATGGCAAAACAGCAAATGCATATGCCCTACCCTCAACTTATAAGGGAGTTCAGATTTCCAAGTAGCCAATAATAGGTATATACTAGAATTTTTGAACATAATTTGAAATATAAAGTAAATTTTAGCCTTTTGAAAATCCCCTTGGTGACCAACTGCACCTTTTGTCAGATAGAGACTTTAAAGAATCTTCTCAAAAATCACACTGAAAAAAAGTATGCTTGCACATCTGCACACTTCTGTGTGTGTTGTGAGTAAAAAGGGGAAAAAAAACCCAGTTTTAGGTTGACAATCTGAAGAGAAGCTCCCGGTCTTCTCTCTCATCTGTCTTCAAAACACAGAAAGGAAAAGTAAGGATAAGTCATCTTTCTAACTTTGGATGCATATCATATCTATGCTTTTCTAGTAAAAAGTAGTAAAGGCAGACCTGGTATTACATTTGCACTTTACATCATCGTTTTTCCTGTAGTGACCAAGAGGGTGGCCTTTTATTATTTGAAGTAAAACAAACAAAACAAAGATAAGAGCACAGGTACAAGTTACTTAAAATTGGTTTCAACGGAGCCAATGATTAAAAAAAGTTTAAAGAGAGTTTTAGTTGCAATTCAACATAAGAAAAGAATGCTAGAAATCCATTCTTTTATAAAGCAGTATCTTCTTTTAGAAAAGCAAGTTGCATATAAAGATTATGGCCACCTTTAGTAACTGCTGCTTATCAAAAGAACAACAGTAAAGCCCTTAGGAAAAAAAGGAGGAAAAGAACACTGTGAGCAAAATCTTTTTTCGTCTTGGCATCCCCTGGGTACAAACAAAGAAAGGTACAAGGAGTGAAGCTTAGAAGTACAATATTGATGCAAATAGAGTTAGGATTTCATATGATGTTTTCTGAATGAGTTAAAGCATGTCCCCTATGAAAATAAGGAAGTTTCTGAAATTATTTGGAAGTTACAATAATATTTGGGACTTACTTTGTAGAAAAGAGGGTATAACCTTTTATTCACCAACTATATTTCTCTTTACGCAGTAGTCCCAAAGTTAAAAAAAAAAAAAAAAAGAAATTTGATATAATTTGAATCAAAACCAATGTTTTAAAAGAATAAGTGAATTTTCGTCCCTAAAGTCTATAAAACGTCTCTAGGAGCCCAGCCAGCTTTCACGGGCATAAACATCAACTAATACATTCTCAACCTAATTATCTTAAACATACAACTCAATTCCACCATGCCAGCCTCTGCAATACTTTCTTCACTTTCACACATTCCAGCTATACCTGATTTCTGAGCATCCAGATGACCCAAATATCCCAAACCTTCAGTTTCACTTGGCAACCTGCCCTGTCTTTCCCATGTCCTTTTTTATTTACACCTGCCTTCCTCTGCCCTTCAAGGACTAAACTCTGCATCTTTATCCAACACCACTGTGAGGGCATGGGTGTTTAATAAAAAAAAGACACACACAAGCTGATTTGAGTTCCAACGTTTATTTTTACATATTCTTTTCAATGTTAACTAATACTCTTATATACACAAAGTGATTATTTCTATGAACATCCAGATTGATGTTAATCAAATGGTTCATATTTGCTTAAATATTATAAAAATAGATTCTTTACTAAAAGTGTAAGTGTGTATATATAAGCATACACACACCCATATATACATATATATGTATACAGACACATCTATCACAAACTAAATTTCAAGTTTTTAGATAAAATAGATTTAAAGTTACATGTTCATGTCTAGCTTCAAAATACTTTGCCTATCAAAGTTGATCATCAGTTTAAGTAACAGCTCAGACTGGGTACTCACCTGCTCAGTAAGTTCTCTGTCGTTTGTTAGATTCTTCTGTAGGCGAGTCTGCCAACCTTACTTTAAGTCTGACACCATTTACAATCTTGCCATGTAAAGCAGTTATGGCATCACTGGCACTTGCTCTGTCTGCAAATTTTGCATAGCCCACATTTTTTCCAGCCACAAGATAAACTTTTATCAAGTGTCCAAAACGACTGGAGAAAAAACAGAAAAAAAGGTAATTTACATGTTTTGCTGCAACACAGATACTTATTATTCAACATGAAGTATATATTTAGCTGCAAAAGCTATATTCTCATATATATGCGATATTTTCTTGTGCTGCCCTCTTCCAAAACTCCCAAAATTCATGCTCCCTTCTCTAGAATTCTAGGCAGGCACAGGAATAAAACTAAAAGTCCACAGGCAATGTTTTCTATGTATATTACAATAGAACCACAAGCACCAGTGATTTAACTCTTATTTAAAAGACTTTGTAAAGCTCATCAATACCATAGTCCCCAAACACTAAGTGCCACTCAAAAAAACCCCACAAAACCAAAACAACAAAAACCCCAAAACAAACCAGAAAGAACACACACACAGGCAAACCAGCAGATAATTCAGAGGCTAAACTTGCATTACATTGAAACGCTCAGCTGTGATTCATCTTTGAAAAGGTCTCACTGAAATTACTCGGATATCAAGTGCCAAAGCTTTACGGAAAAATCCAGATTTCCAAATCCTCAGGAGATTCCTAGACAGATCCTTAAAAAAAATTTAAAAAAAAGTCTGCTTGCTTCATACTGAAGTTATACAACTTCAGTAACTGAATAACTGAAGTTATTCAAGTTATATTCAAAAAGTATATTTTTCCCTCCAGCATCTGATCAAGATAATCCAGTACATCAAATAGGCACAGTTTTAAATTCCATATAAGGGCATGTTTTTTCTTTTCTTCTCCCAGTGCTTTGAAAATAGTTTAGCTTTCCAAAAATTTATTGCAAATGCCAGCTATTGGAAAACGGGAAATGTCTTTTTCTTCAAGAGTATGATAAAAATAATAGAAAATACTGGAGAACGACTGAACCATAGATTTGCTTTTAAGATGGTAAAAATTGTCTCAAGTCTTTGCTGCTCATAGGGAAGTAGTGGGAAAAGAGGGTTGAAATAGTGTCAGTAAGATGCAAGTGATCAAAATGCCTCATAATATAAGAGAAAAAACCCTCCCCCTACTTACTCTCCTAAATTACTGTGAAAATTTATCAAAATAGTTACATTCCTTAAAAAAATATGTACAAGAAAATACAAAATAAATTAGGCTATAAGAACCTGAAATAACACATTTTTTGGCTAAAAAAACGTTAAAAGACTAGAAATTTTACTTAAGATTACATTAATCAATAATAAAGCTGCTCTACTGATGTCATTGCATCTATACTTCAAGGTGAATTCCATTACACCCTTGTTTCAAAAAGCAACTACTACCTATTCATCATTTATTACTTATAGATCACTGTGCACTGTCTTTTCTATAAAGAGGTTTCGTGATGACAATCTTTTTTTTATTTTCACCATTTATTTTAAATATTTCATGGTGGCTGGTTTTTTTTGTTAAAGAAGGCTTGTTTGTAAATGGACTCTTACCAGAACACATCCTCCAATACATTTATGGGTAAAGGATGGGGATGAAAAAGTATGAAAAGCCTTTCCTTCACAGAAGTGTCAGGTGGAACTTTTTTTTTGTGTGGTGGAAGTATGGCATCTGTTTGGGGCTGAAGTAACTGTGAGCCGGAAGTTCCTCCAAATGACTGCTGAAATGTGTAAAAAAAGCAAGTATAAGTTAACTAATGAGGGGGTGACAGTCATTTTATTTTATTTCTAATTTTTGTTCCTAACACAGGACATAAATAGGCTCTACCTGTTCTCATCTTAATTAATTTGTTCACTTTGGTTAGTTCATTAAATTGGACAATAATCCACATAAGGTCAGACACCTTTATGAGAAAAAAAAAAAAATAAATGTACAAACCAGAGGTATATCTTAAAAAAATCTAAAAAAAAAAAATCTTAAAATCTCTAGCATCTAGAACAGTTACAGAAGAAACTGAGCAGTGTTCTTCATTGGCATATCTGAAGTTTCTTACAACAATTCAGGAGAGTATTAATAGTATCCATTTTATTAACTTACAGGAGGCGTCCTATACTGCTGAACAATTGTGTTGTTATTCCGCAACACCGATGACACATGTGCTGTTACCAGCTGTGTGGCCATTTTTCTGATGAGTCTGCAACAAGAAGCCATTTTAAAGAAAGTCATATTTTAAAGAAAGAGCTAACTTATGGCTATACTAAATCCCGCAAGGGAAATATCTGAAATATCTCTAGAAATCTGTAGACTCATCTAGATAATGAAAATTGAGTCAAGCTTTCATGACACTCTAGACATGATATGAAAGTATGCATGCTAGCTGCCACTCACTGAAAATACTCATACATTTATACGTAGATACAAAACCTCTTTACTTTTTTTAATGCTAACAGGAGAAAAAAAAAAAAAAAAAAGACTACAGAGCCCATTACAATTTGTGAAAGGTGCCTAAAAGGCAGAAGGGACAGAAAAATTTCACCTGTTTCAACCTACAGCACATTACTCGGGACTGCATCAAGGTGTGTCTTGAAAATCTCCAGAGAAGGGGACTCCATGACTTCTCTCGGCAGCCTGTTTCAGGGCTCTGTCACCCTCACTGTAAAGAAGTTTTTCCTCGTATCCGAGTGGAATTTCCTGTGTTCCAGCTTATGCCCATTGCCCCTTGGCCTATCATTGGAAACCACTGAAATGAGTCTGGCTCCATCATCCTTCAACCCACCTTTTAGGAAATTGTAAGCACAGATAAGGTCTCACCTCAGTCTTTTCTTCTCAAGGCTAAAGAGCCCCAGCTCTTTGAGCCTCTCCTCATAAGGGTGGTGCTCTAATCCCTTAATCATCTTGGTCGCCCTACATTGGACTCTCTCCAGTAGTTCCCTGACCTTCTCAAAGTAAGAAGCCCAGAACTCCTTACTGCAGTTTTCCAGTTGTGGCCTCACCAGTGCAGAGTAGAGTATCTTTTTGCATAGATTCGCAGCCCATGTTGTAGGATCATGAAATAGTAAGAATTATTGAAGAACGAAGGAAATTGCTTGCAAGAAGGATGGTTGCAATTGATTATATTTTTTTTTTAGTTTAGATCCGACACACACTTTTGAAGTGAACCTTCCCATTATCTCCCCTTACTGTTTTCATTCTATCCCATTCCTTTAGGATGAAACTAAGCCAAAATATTAACTTCAGGAGTGTACCTAAACTGCTCCAACTTGTAATGGGCATTCAAATCACAGCAACAGATTAGAGATGGGCAATGTAAAACCTGATGATCCCCATACAGTGGGGATATCTGATTCTCAGCACCCAACAGTTTTACTCTATATATGTGCTTCACAAGGCTACTATTTGCAGCACTGCAAACACAACCAAGAGATCAAGTAGATAAATCTGGTTTTAATATAAAAAAATTAATCAAAAAACACATTGCGACCTTGCTAGATATTACAGAGTCATTTACAAAAATTCTTGCTAAATCCAAGATTTTACATGTTTACATGTATGTTAAGAATATATACTTTAATTTGTTATCCACAAATACGAAGCAAGATGACAGTAGCATTGCTGTTACTTTTTATGTTAGAAAGTTGTAAGTTGTGCTTTGGAGAGAAAAATTTAATTTTTATCTCTATGTATTGATACTTACTCTGAGCTATCACTCCCATCTTCTAAGAAAATGACAGTTAATCGATTTCCAGGAGGATACTCAAAACCATGTAATTTATACTTGGCATATATTGCTGACGCAGCAGTACTGTACTGAATCACAGCGTACCCTACAAATACATTGCACACAGCTTCAGTGTGATATGGGTAAATCCTAAAAACAAACTACACTCATATAAAGCAATAGGATTAAATTTCACATTAGTCATGGCTGATAAAAAATTCTTAAGTCTTTTTTCCATATATTACTTAATAGCAACATCATTAGTATTTGTAATGAAGTTGGTGGAATTAACTAGTGACAGATGAGCTTTATTTATGCTAACTTGACAAGAAACAACACAAGTGAAAACATGCCTTATTCCCTAACCCTGAATTAGAAACAAAAACATACGCAGTTTCATTTTAAATTGCAATTATCCCATCAACAGTGAACGTGAAATGCTTGAAAAGTTACATTTTAATTCTCTGTATTATTTACATTTCAAGCTTCTTGGAGAAGAGACCTCTTCCACATTTTTCTCAGCAATAGCAAAACAACAAGAAGACTAAACCAAAACAATCCTTCCAATACAAAACATGATTTGTTTTGGAAGGATTTAATCCAGTTTACTTATGTCAGTTTTTACACAGACGCACTGTCTGTTGCTCCATTTCAAGATGAAAACTCAGAAGATCTGTTTAGAGAACACTTAATCCCGATGTCTAATATTTTTTGAAACTTTTTCTCTATTTATTCTGCCCAAACCTTTAAACTTAATTTGACCAAAACACACCTCTCATGGTTTTGATTCTGTCCTTCTTGAGATTTTATTATCTGAAAATAAAGGTATTTAAGGCTATATGTAAACAGGCATTCAAAGAAAACTGAATTTTTGGGTTCATGCAACAGTGGTACCAGCAACAATTGATATATAAAACACTAATTCTTCCCAACACATGTACTGTATTTTGAAATACAAATGAAGTAAAATTAAAAGGCGTTCCCCTTCACAGAAAAAAAAAATAAAATCTTTTTGTACTTTTACTTACCACTATTGGTATGAGGATCTCGCTGAACATCACAATATTCCAGTCCCGGAACTAGATCAAAAAGGGCGAACAACTGCTCTTGGACAAAGGGAAGCCGTGACACAACGGACAGACGTTTGGAGACTGACTCTTGAATTCTGCTCTCATTTTTTTCAAAACTACAAAACTCAGGCTGCCCACCTCAAGAATCAACATAAAAATAAGCAATTTGAGTCATCACACTAGCATGCCTGTATTTCATTCAATTTTTAAAAGTAATCTAAGGTAATTATATATTAAAGGTCACAAATATATTATTTTTGTGCAAGTCACAAAATAATCAACCAACTAGAGCAAAGCAAGCTATAAAAATATAGAAATGAAATGCCTGGTGTATTTCTAACTCCAACAACCAATCTACTATTTAAGTGTTCACTTCTTCCAAACTGCATTCTTAGTCTGTGACCATACTCAAGATTACCAATCATTTTTAGTATAAAAAGCTGAGACTTACAAAATGGAAGCATATTTCCTCTTGGTTCTTGTCTTGTGTTATTACTATAATAATCATGCTCAAGAGACTCAGATGACTTATTTTTAGGTTCAGCCAAAATAGCCCTGTAGCCTGAAAGAAACAATCACACATATAGCAACACCTCAACACATCTGAATTATCTGATCGAATCTGCATTGTTCAAGTACTGTATTCAGAAACATAGTATTCAGAAAACTCTCTAAGTGATGGTTTAAGGAAAATAAGTAGTCTATAACTCTTCAAGTCTGGCATAATAATTGTGTGAAAGTTAACAACTTCTACATAGAACCACTCCTAGTTACAAGTTAAGTACAACAGAGCCTACTTGCTGTGAGAGCATCTGAGCATTGCACAGGTTGCCCAGAGAGGTTGTGGAGTCTCCATCCTTGGAGATATTCAAAAGCTGTCTGGACATGGCCCTGAGCAACAACAGTGGCCAGGTAACCCTGCCTGATCAGAGGGATTGGGCAAGATGACCTCCAGAGGTCCCTTTCAACTTCAACCATTCTGTGATACTTGGTAGGATTCAGAGACACTCCAGAGGCAATCATCCGAACTTCCAATTCTAACAGCAATTTACATATGTTTTGCACTGATTGAGATATTTGCTTTGACGAAAGAAGTAAGTATTACTCTCAGGCTATCCAATTTCATTTTAACCTTGCAGCAAAAAAAAAAAAGAATTAAAATTTAACTGTGAAGTACCCTCAGATCATATTCCTATGCAAGACTTGTCACAATTATAATTTCTGTAGAACCACTTATGATAGATATGATGTGGAACCACCACAAATATTACTAGACAAAAAAAGAAAACACACAACAACCCAACCACACACATACCAAGTTGTTTCATATTTGTGATTAAGCAAACATTGAACAGGAGGCTGGACTGGAAGGCTGCAGTTAGATTTCCCCAAAACCCTGTCTTCTCCTGGCTAAGGAAGTCCAGTTCCCTCTCTCTCTCCTCGTAAGTCATCTGATTCAGCCCCTGACCACCTTGGTGGCCTGCCACCAGGCTCAAATTCATTAACACCTTTTTGGTAGTAAAGCATAATTGACAAATAGTTGGTCATAAAACATACAAAGTCTTTCATTTTGTAACAGATTAATTATGACATTTAAACAAAAAACAAACCATAAAACCACACACATGCAAACTCTGATTAGGATTAACTTGTTCTTAAATAAATGTAATCCCAAGACAATCCCTATGGATTATCAAATATATTTTTACATATAAATTAATTTTATATCAAATACATTTGATTAAAAATGCATATTCCCAGGTATACATTAAACTGATGTTTCCCTGTGTATGAAGCCTACAGTATAGGCCAATAATAACGCATGAAAGAAAACTCTATCCATTTCCGAACTCTTTTCGCTGATCCTACTTGCAGTTTGGTCCTGCAAGAATTTAATTAGGTGACTGTCCTCAATGACTATTAACAATACTATTTTTTATTTGCAATAGGACTTTGTCGCGAGATGTATTTACACCATAAATAATTTGCCTGCAAAGAAAACTAAAAATTAAAAGGTACATTAATGATCATATGCACTTATTGTGAAAAACTTGAATGAATTAAGTGAGATTTTTACCTCGATCACACTCTTCAATTGCTCGAGCAGCTTGAGATGGTTTTAAATATCTCACATAGCCCAAACCTTTGCTTTCTCCAGTAGTCTTGTTTTTAATAATGCTGCAATATTCAATGTCCCCATACATCTAGAGCAATTAAAAAGCATATTAATTTACAATACTTGAAAATGCATTGAAGTTCCATGTGTTAAACCCTTCTGATAAATTAGAATAAAGGCAATTTAAAATAACAATTAAGAAATATTGAATCAATACCTTAAACTTCTCTCGCAGATCTTCCTCTGTATAGAATTTTGGTATCATTACAAAAATTCGTGTAAGCTCCTCATCTTCAACATCTCGGTGGCTTCCAGAAGCTCTTGACTGTGCAATAAATACCTAATGAAATAATTACACAGACATTAATTACTAGAGAAAAGGTCTTAACAATGTATCAGCAAGCAATAAAAATTGTTTTAACAAGTCTTTGCATTTATCTTTCACATAAGCTAACTTTCCTAATACGGAGAAAAAAAAAGAGTATCCCTGATCACAGATGCATCTGTGACAAGAGACTTACAAATACAATACAACCCAAATGGTTTTCCAAACAGAACGGAAGCCAGCAGTTCTCACTCGGAGTAATGAAGAATGGTCAGGAACACTGAAGCCTGATTAAGCATTACTGCCAGTGTCACAGGTGACATGCAAGGTAGCAAAAAATGCATTACTGCAACAGCCCTAGTACAGCAGTAGTAACAAAAAAAAAAAAAGCAAGCAAACAAAAAAGCCTACCAGCTTATTAAGGCCTTGCTACTGCAGTTCACTGCTCAGCTGGGCCAAGGTCTACAGGCCCAGTGTTGTGTGAAGGATTGTAACATCTCACATCTGTAACTGTTAAAATCCTTTTTCATTACTGAAATAAACTACAGACAACATCTAGGAAAAAAGCCAAACCAAACAAAAATTCCCACAAAAACAAAAACTCAAACAAACCCAAAACAATCAAAACAGAAAAATACCAACAACTTTCAAAATAAGCCTTTTATGCAAAAGAAGCAACTGATTTCACAGAGCTCTTAAATTATTTTTCTAGCAGTCATGCACGGGAGTAACGAATTCAACTCTAATCTTTTGGCTTCTAATGACAAGTTCTTCAGAGAAGATTTTACTAACTCAGTTGCTTTTTCAAACGAAACACAGGGAATCTTCTTTCACTGTTCAAAGTCATCCACATCTTCCCATTACTTGGGGAATATGAAAACAATTCAAGAGGTTGAAAGCTGCCAGTGAGTTCCATAGATTAAAAACGCCCCATAATTGTTTTGAAATAACAGCGCACAAGATACAAACCCAATATAAAACATACTTGCAAAACCAGTTCTATTTATCCACGTTGATCTTGCTCACAATACTTAAAATACACTGTCTTAGAATATTCCACAGAGACTCCTTCATGGTTAAAAGACGGGGGGGGGGGGGGGGGGAAANNGGGAAAAAGGAAAAAAGAAAAAAAAAAAAAAAAAAAAAGAAAAAAAAAGGGAAAAAAAAGCTATATTCCAGGTTCTGCGTTTTCCCCAGGCCTGCTGCAGCTTACGCCACGCATAGGAACTCCGGGCAAGGGCGGGACCCACGGCAGCCCCTTCCTGAAGAGCACCACCAACCCCGCAAGCCCCGCAGCCGAAACCGCCCCGAGTTTGACCCAAAAGGGTGACAACATCCCCACAACGACCGGTTCGCAGCTCTTCGCTGCCCCCGCGTAGGCCAGCACTACCTTCAAGCGTCAAGCTCGGGACGCAGCGGCCGCGGCCTGCCGCCCTCCGCGGCAGCCATACTGGGAAGGGAACCCCGCCGGGCCCCGCTGGCTCGCCCCCGGCCCCGGTCCCCAACGGGAAGGGGATGGCGCTGCCCGGCGGCGGTACCTTGATGGGCTTAGTGTCGGGGACCAGGCTGCGGCCGTGCATCTCCTCCATGGCCCGGCAGGCCTGCGAGCTGCGGGCGAACTTGATGAAGGCGATACCGCGGGACTCGTTGGTGCGCTTGTCCCGCAGGAGCCAGATGTTCTGGATGTCTCCGAAGGGGGAGAAGCGCTCCCGGATCAGCGCCTCCCCAGTGTCCTTCCCTAGCACCACGAAGACGCGGCTGTTGGGCGGCTCATCCAGGCATTCGGCCGACAGGCGGAAGCCACTGCCCTCCTCCATAGCGGGGCCGCTGGGCTCCCGGGGCGCCGGGGACCGCTGGTTTTTTTCGGGAGCCGGCGGGGAACGGCCGCAGCGCCCTTTCCGCCGAGGAGACAACATGTCCCCCGCCTCCACCGCGCCCCTTCCGCTTCCCCGCGCCCAGTCAGGGCCGCGGCCTCGCCTGCGGCGGGCGGGGCTCCCCAGCCGCTCTACGCCGGGCTTCAGCGCCTTTGCGGCCTGTCTGGCTCCCCGGGGAGAGCTGCCTCCCGGCTTGCCCGGGGCACCGGCGCGTCTGCCCTGGAGGAGACGGGCACCTGCTCCCCGGGGGCGGCAGCGGGCGAGGGGGAAGGATTAAGGCAGAAAGGAACGGAGAGCTGATGCCGAGAGGCGCCGCCGGGACCCCGCTCTCCGCCGGCGGGGGCGGTGTCACGCAGCCACCGAACGGGAGGAACCTCCGGAGGCCGCCGGGGCCAAGCCCCTGCTCGGGCAGGGCCGCCCCGGACCGAGGGTTTGAATGTCTGCAAGGAGGGAAACTCCACACCTCTGGTCAACCTGTGCCAACGCTCAGCCACCCTCACCGTGAAACAGCCTTTCATGGTCCTCGGGTGGGACCTCCCGTGTTTCAGTTTGTGCCCGTTGCCTGTGGTCCTGCCACTGAGCACCGCTGAGAAGAGTCTGGATCCATCTTCAGATATTTATACATATTTATGAATTCCACCCCTGAGCCCTCTCTTCTCTGGGATGAGCAGTCCCAGCGCTTTCAGCCTTTCCTCTTATGAGAGATGCTCTGGTCCCTTTGTCATTTTCGTGGCCCTTCACTGAGCTTACAGTATGTCTATGTCTCTGTTGTACTGTGGAGCCCAGAGCAGAACACAGTGCTCCAGGAGTGGCCTCACCATGTGGCACATGAGGCACGGACTCTGCTAAGTGGTGAAGCGAAGACGTTTATTGTTTCACTTTTCCAGCATATGTAGTTTCTATCTTTTGATCGTGTGTTGGCTCATGTTCCAGCTCAGATGATTCTATGATTCTATGTCCACCACAACGCCCAAGTTCCTTTCTGCAATTTTCAGCCGGTCATTTCCCCCGGCATATACAGCTGTATGGGATTGCTCTTCACTGAGTGCAGGACTCTTGCACTTCTCCTTGTTAAACTTGATGCTCCGGTCAGACCCTCCTCCAGCCTGTCAGGTCCATCTGGATGGCAGCATGACCCTCTGGTGTATCAACCACACAGTTCTGTACCCTGTGTCAATATTTCCTTAACATAATTTTGCTGCAATATTTTTTATTATTATTTTTTAAGAGCCCCCTTCAGCCAGAGACTCACTACTCTACATGGTGACCCACCTCCTTTGAAACAGCACTATTAGAGTTTCTCCACAAAGAAACCTCTGGCAGGGCCTTTTCTGCTATGGGCAACATAGGCTCAACGTTCGTTTTGTGAACGCTCAGGTTACAGAGGCCCAGAAAACTAGATGTATTTCATGGAGACAAACAATAAAAAATATCCAGGAAAAATAATTTTCTGTAGGACACTAACCATACAGCTAATAAAGCGTGAAGAATGCAATGTTGTTATAAAGTTCATCACATCTTCAACAGTTGGATTCAAAAGTAAAGAATTCCTCAGCTCAGACACCTCAGCTGTCGGTGCCCTAGGGCTGTCATGACCCCAATCACAGCGCACCAAGGAGCCAGGGACCCACAGTGCGGATCCCCTGGGTGGACGCAGGAACCCACAGCGCTCTTCTCCTGGGTGGGCTTAGGTTGGGGCTCTGCTAGGCTATGCTGCAGGCACAGCCTGACCATCAGGCCCTACCCTGCTCCACACATCTCTCAGCCGATGACTAAACTCATCAGCTCATCCTTACAGAGGAGCCTGCAGACAGCTCCAGCTCTGTACCAGCTATCACACCTCCTGCCTGGCCTTGCCTGTTATCTCACGAGACCATTGTTTCTGTTGTGACTGTAGGAATGATAGAGTTGTTTCCTTGTGTCCTGGTTTGAGGTAAAACAGGACCAATTTTCTTTTCAGTAATTTTGCTTTTCAGCTAAGCCTCCTCTAACTAAGTGAACTCTCTGAAATTAATGGCATATTTTTCAAATGGTGTCAGCTTCTAGCAGAGATAAGGCCTGATGTTTACAATTCATACCCAGGGATGGTATGCAGTGCAGAGAGGCTCCTGCTTATGCTCACTGCTGTAACAGCCCAGGTCAACTCACTTTGTGTGTGCCCCATTGGAGGGTCAGAAGCAGAAAAGCGTAGAGGAATCTCACCTGCGGGCAGAGGCGCACAGGATGGGTGATCCAAGGCTGACCAGTAAATAAGCTGAGAGATCCAAGGGCTCAAGCTCTTTCTTCAATGGCTGGCATCTGAGGAGGACTCTGTTTATCTGCGTTTGATTCCAATCTGTGCATTCCTGAACCCAGATCCAGAGTTCAGGTCCTCTCCATCGCTGACTCCAGACTGGGACTTTCCCTGTGCCTGCTGGTGACATGGTTATCATCCTGGGAGCTCGATATGGATTTTGTATATATTGCATTGTTTCATTATTTTTTCATATTATTTTCTTATTAATATTTCATTAATGTAATTTAGTTTCTTTTTCAACTCATAAGTCTCTCTCATTTTCTCTCCTCTTCTCTGGAGATTCTCTTCTCTGAAGTGGAGAAAGGCAAAAGTGAGCATTTCTCATTAATTTTAGTGGCCAACTCAACTCATAGGACACCTCATAAGAAAATCCTACAAAGTCTTGAAAGTCTGAAAGGAGAGAATCTCTACAATGGTTTGCATGGCTGTGGGCTGGAGCCCACTCAATGCTGTCCCACGTGGGCCTCCCACCATCGAAGGGATGTGAGACCATCTATGCTGTTTTCTTGTTAGCATTGTAAATAAAGAGCATTGTAGACAATCTCTTACAGAGGTTAAGTGTTGTTCTTACAGGGACCATAATGAACCAACACCTCCCGGTGCAAAGCAGGGTTAAATCAGGGGATTAGGCTGTGCATATTCTTTCTATTATTTTCAATATACATTCAATATACAGGAACATCCCGTCTGTTTCACACCCGAAGATATAGTTATCGGGTTTGTATCAGCAAAGTTTCACAGAGGAAAGATCTGGCAACTCAAAGATCTGACAGAGGCAGTGTTTTCTGTGTTTTGAGCACTGTGCAGCCCTGGCACTGACCTCGCAAATGGCATTTTTGTGAAGGTTAAACAGTGTCCCATTTGGGGAGTGTAATGTAGAAGGTCAGTGAGAATTTTTAGATGACTGTATTTCAGTTATAGTGATTGTTTGATTCCATGTAAAAGAATACTTGGTAAAGTCCATTAAGCTCCTTCCTTGCACACCTCTGCTCTCTACAGAAAAGCAAAGTTACAACTCAACATATTCCAGATGCATTTTAGGGCTGGAAGACGACGTTCCTTCCAGACGAAACAGTGTGTTCGTTTTTCCCCGACTCCCGATACCGTTTGTTCCTGGCACTGCAGAGCGAACATGCAGGGGGCCTGCATGGTTTGAAGGAGGGGACACTTGGTTTGAAACACAAGCGTTTCGGCGTGGGGAAGGTGCCTGGAGAGGGAGGGTGGTGCTGATGGGGCACCATGACAGTGTCGCGTCGCGTCCCGCCGGCCGTTAGGACCGTTACCACAGCGCGCCACCCCCGCCGCCTCCCACCGGAAAAACGGGCGCGATGCTTAATCCCGCCCCCAGGACCCGCGACGCACCAATCAGGAGAGAACGTGCTGCGTTATCCTCTCCGCGATTGGGCGTCGCTTCGATGGCACGTGCTCTTTGACCGGCCGAGCGCGGAGCGGCCGCGGGTAGTGGCCGGGTCGGGCCGGCAGCAGGAGAGGGGCGGCTTTGCCTGTCGTGCCCTCACAGGACCAAAAGCTGCCGGATTCTGTTTCGTTCCCTGGCGGCCGCGGTGCAGCCCCGCAGGCACCTTCCCCCTTTGTCCAGGCCGTTGCTACGGGAAGTCCCGTTTTTATCATGGCAGTGTCCTGAGAGGCACGGGAGTAGGAGTTGAATTCTACGGTTCTGGAGACATTCTAAGGGGCGTTGTGACTCGCAGGGAAATCCGGAGGTGCTGCTGTGGTTTAGATCAGCCTTCTGGACAAAAGTAGGTTGACCTTTACTCTCACCATCAAAGCAGCTCTACAAGAGCTATCGAGGAACCTAAAGCTACCTTAACCTCCAACGATAAGAATAACAAATTCTTTGATTCTGCACCTCTCATAGATGCTGGGGGAAAAAAAAAAATAATACAAAAAAAACCCGGTGTTTTTCCTAATTGTAAATTGGATAACAAAAAAATTTAATTCATGACCATCAGCAAACAGATCATGTTGAGAAATTGTGCTGCAGCTTAACAGTATCTTACCCAAAAACTTACCTTTACAATTAAGTCCGGGTCAAATTTTCATTACTTTGGAACACATTATTTTTTTTATTATTGTGCAAAGCAGAAATATTTTATAGAAATGTAGACGATGATAAACATGACCAACAAAAGTGAATTTTTCTGTATTGTTCAAATTTCTTTTTTTTATTTTCTATTTTTTACATAGATTAAAATGGGTGATGTTGAAAAGGGCAAGAAGATCTTTATTCAGAAATGTTCTCAGTGCCACACAGTTGAGAAAGGTGGAAAGCATAAGACGGGACCAAATCTTTGGGGTTTATTTGGTCGCAAAACAGGGCAAGCCGCAGGATTTTCTTACTCAGATGCTAACAAGAACAAAGGTAAAGCTAACAGATGACATGGATGAGATGCCGTGTTGGGGGGGACATATATGAAAAAAGCCTTTTCCTTTAGAGTTACAACAGAAAGCTTTACTCACAAGGAGTTATTCTTACAACTGTCTACTTTGTATTGCTGCTGATGAATCTGAACTATAGTTTCAGAAACAAAAATCCTCAGTCCCTCTTTTAAAAAGAAATTTTACCAGTATTCAGCACACCAGGTCAGAAGGCGCATAGCTTTCCCAGAACTTTGTAGTATCAATGTGCAGATTTTAATTTGGTTCTTAAGAGCACTCGTAGATTTTCTTTGCTGGTCACTACCCTCTATTGGCACAGTGGTGTGCTGCAGTTGTTTTCCTCAGAGCACTTGAATAAATACCATCACCTACTACTAAGCTATGACTTGTCTTATGTTTTTCATACAGCCTTGAAACGCAGTGGAACATCTAAAAATTGAAAGTAATTATATGTGGGTTTCATTTTTTTTATTTATATTATTTGAATATAAATTATATTATTTGAATCAATCTATTAATTACAGACACGGTCCTGTTTTGTTTTGGATAATTTTTTTTCTGGCTACTGAAGTGCTTTAGAATTGGATGACTTTTTTATTTTTCTGTGATTTCTAGGAAATATTTTGTGACCTTCACTTTATGCTGGGACTTCCTTCATACAAATCATCAGCAGCATATATTAACTATTTTTTTCATAAAAAATATAAAGGACCAATCATGCAGATGTTAGTACAAGTTTTGAAAAGAAAGCCAACAAAGTGATACCTAAATCCATTTCAGACAATGGGAAGAGTCAGTTCTAGAGGACAAAAGAGAAACTTGACCTAGTCTTCAGTACAACAGTAGGCTTCTGTTGACAAACAAGGGGTTTAGAAAGGCTGGAAGGAAACACTAATGTTTTTTCAGCTTCTGCCAAGAGATTCCAGGAACTGGCCATTGACAGCTCTTTTTTCTAATGCCCTTCAGTGGAGTACAGCCTTAATGAATTTCATGTCAATCTGTAGATGCTCATTTTCAACAACTGTATGAAATTAAAGTTAGACCTTCTGGATACTGGAATTTAAAAGATACTTATTTAAATGTAGTAAGTAGTTTTATGTGAAATGGTGCAAAGAACTGCATGTCTCCATGATGCAAAAAGGATTTAGATTTGACTTTAAGTGATACAATGCATATACCTTGTGCATTTTATATTATCTATCATTTACACTCACTCACATTCCTCTTGGATTCTGGGGCATGTTAGCTACAGGAGCATCACACCTTTATTTGAGACAGTTGATATTTTCATAAATATATGATGTTTGGCCAGCCTTGTATTTTACTATATTCTTTTTGTTTTTCAGGAGTTGTCTGGAATGAGAATACACTGATGGAGTATTTGGAAAACCCTAAGAAATATATTCCTGGTACAAAAATGATTTTTGCTGGAATTAAAAAGAAGGATGAAAGAGCTGATCTTATTGCATACTTGAAAAAAGCAACTTCATGAAACATTGCTGCAGCAGCTGTGAAATCTCAGTGAAAAATGGTACGAATTTTGACTAGATCCTATGTTAAGCTTTAGTATTTTGATGTTAATTATTCATTAGGGACTGACCTTGGCAAAATCAAATAAGGATATGTTTTACAATGCTATGTCCTAATAAACAACTTTGGAAGGTGAGCAGTTTTTATATTGTGTAATGTATTTCATAGACCTTTGTGGAGTGTACTATAGAAATACTGTTCCTTTCGATAAGGAGATCTGGAGAGCCCAATTCTACAACTAATTATTCAAACACCCACTGAAACTATTATTCAATTGTGGCTGTGTAAATAAGAAAGTGCCTGTAAGTATTAGGACTGACAACTAAGTGAAGCTTTTCTTTTGGAAAAAAAAAATTCTCAGCATTGTCATCTGTGAAGGAAAGCACCATACATAGTAAACAATAGAATATTAATTAAAAGAACACTATATAAGGATGATTGAAGCAGAATATCGAGAATATCAGATATTTTCAGGGGACAACCTGAACCTTTCAGTAGTGACACTGACCTAAAGAATCCTGAGGAGAGACCTGAATACCCGTGCCCTTTTTGGTTTAAAAACTACTCATTCTATTGTTATTGTTCCTTTGTGTATTAAAAAAGCATAATTACCTACCGGTCATTTCTCAGAGTTGGATTTTTTTCCTCCATTTGAGGCTAATATATTAAGATATTCTTATCCTCTAACATGTAGAATGAATGAGGGCTAACTAGCTCAAGCAAATGATAGCAGTAGGTATTTTCATCATCAGATTGATGAAGGTGATTAAAGTCCTCCTAATCCTCCCTCATGAATCTCTACCACTTAAATTGTGCTTTACAATTTAATTCTCTGTTTACACAAATGTAACCGATTAAAACATGCTTCACTCAAGCAAGGTTTTCTTGTGTCATCGCAGAAGGGAAACATTAGTACAAAACTAATTAGCTACAGCATCTACTTGTAGGTACTCATCGGTATTTTTCCAATGTTTACACACCAGGGGCTTTAACTGATTGCCTCATGGGGCTCCATAGAGCTGAACTGCTGTTTTTAAGTAAGGGGATAAGTGAGAGTTGGGTAAAAAGTTCTGTGACACAACTGGATTTTTTTCCTTTTGTGCTGTAGCTGTAAGATACTTCCCTTTTTCTGTTTAACACTCAGGGCCTCTTCTCTTGACTGTTTAGTCAATTACAGTATCTGCCTGAATGACAAAAATTTTCTCGAGTGCTTTTCTCAATTACATTTTGAAGAGTGCTCTGCCACTGCCTTTCTGAAGAGAGAAACACACTCCTCCTGAGAAACGCATTGATATTTCTCCTTGTGAATCTTTCAGGGCATCTCTGTATGTTTGTACCTGAGGAGACCAGGCAATGCTCTCTGAGGTGGCACTGAGCAGCCACGCCGATCACAGGTGCATCACACGTAAGATGAATCAGATGCAAGCTGCCTGTCCCTCACTGCAGCGTACCGACAGGATTAATTACAAACACACCACAACCCCGTGGAGCTGACAAAATCCTCTTGCCTTTTTGGCCCTTCCACAACAGCCTGCTCTCAGGCCCACATACAAAGCTGCTGCCCCACGATCACCCAGCAAACAGAGTTAGAGTTTGATGTGCCACAACACAGGCAGATGCAAGATTTCTCCTGATGTCCACCCATTCACACCAGACCAGGCTTCTGAGGCAGGTTTTACCACGACAGCCTGTCAAAAGGCTGCTCAAGTTACAGAACAGACCAACCACTGGGATCATCTTTGTCACATTTGACCCTTAAAAAACAGGATTATAGTTTGTACACAGATTTGGGCCTGCAGAGCTCCTTACAATTAAGGTGTTACAGTAAATTGTTCACTGTGTTCTTTATGCAGCAGCAACAACTGTGGCTTTTACTTCCTGCAGCCTGAATGCTGCTACTTGAGAGATTGTCAATATGCAGATTTTTGCTGTAATCAAAGTCCATGCATAAAAGCCCCAGCAAAGAAACTAAAGATGCCACAAGACTGAAGAAATGTTAATGGCAGACCTTGTTTATACCTAAGCTTATGGAAATGTCAAATTGCTTTCAGTGTTTGCATACAGAACTGCTACGCAGTAACGATTTCGTTGTAAACACCCAAGCCTTACTATGGTAAAACCCCTTTACATGCAATTATTGCAATTGTATGCAGATGTCACGGGTTCTCGGGAGCTGAGGTACGTACCTTCAGCAGCTCGTGTGACTTCTTAGTGTAAGTGGAGTCTTTGTGCCCGTGTTGCAAAATACAGCAAATGCCGCTGGAAAGGCCAGGCAGCAATTAGCGACTGCGGTTCAGCAGCAGGCGCCCTCGGAGGGGGACGGTGACGCAAGTGCGGGAGCTGGGGGGGGGCTGGGTGGCAGCGGCGGGTACAGATGGGCGCCGACAGCGTGGATGCTGCGGGGAGCGAGGGTGGCACCTCGGCCGTGTCCTCTGGAGAGGGGCCTCCACCGGCGACGTGACAGCCGCTGGCAGGGCCTGAGGGGTCGTGCCTTCTGCCAAAGCGTGACATCCCTTTACGCCACGGCCCTGGCAGCGTGTCAGCGCCGCGCTGACAGAAACGCTGAGGAAACCAGGATCTCAAGTCGCCTTTGCCCTTGCCGAGATACGCCTGCCATTCCATGGCCAAGCTACCCCTATGGAAAGCGCTCTAGGCTTCTTTAAGAGTTGCGAGCAGCTCGGGGACGATGTCCTCCGACGCCCCCGCTTTCCGCTCCCTCGGCCCGGCGCGCCGTTCCCCCCGCAATCCAATCCCCTCACCGCCGCTGCTCAGCGGCACGGTGCGGCTCCTTCCCCACCGCTACCGCAGCCCGGGGCCGCGATGCTTCCTTCTTTCGTCCCCGCAAAACGGCGGGGGCGGCTGCCGGCGTCCCCCGCCCCGCGTTGTCCGTGCGCCTGCGCGCCCCCCGTCCCCTCCGCCCGCCCCGTTGCCGTGGGGGTGCTGTCGGCGGCGTGTTTTCTCAATGGAGAGCCGTTCTCCTGCGGCAGCAGCCCTGCGCCGCCCGGGGGGAGCCGGCAAAGGCAGGAAGAATCACCGGGGGGACAGGGGGGGCAGGCGCGGAGCCCGGCTGCCACGGCGGCCCGGAGCCGGGGGAGCGAGGGAGCTGCTGCCCAGCCTGCAACGGCGCACACCGTGACCGGGAGGCGAAATCCTTTGTCTGTCGCTTCCTTAGCGGGGTCCGGGCTGCGGGAGCCACAGCACCTGCACGGAGCCCCCCGTCACCCGGGACTGCTGCGGGAGACGCGGCAGCCCTCCGGGCACACACACGTAGCGCTTCCCGCTTCGCGGTGACACCTGCGCACCCGCCTGCACGACCGACTCGTACCCCAAAATCGCTCCCTGTCCTTGCAGGCTCTGTCCGGACCCCCTCACCCGGGAGGGGCGGCTGCGGGGACAGGGTCCCTGGCAGGTGGAAATCTCGTTTGGTTGAAGATTTGCCCGTGTGTTTTCACAGCCACCCAAACTCCCATTCATGAATTTGGGAAGCCGCCTTCATTCAGTCTTCGCTGAGCGCATGAAAGACGTTTTTCACGTGTAAAGATCCATGACTCCGGTTTTTCAATCGCTTACGCGTAAGGCATCGATTTAGCAATGAAAGGTGCTCCACGTGCGCACAAAAATAACCCCGGCCCTTCTCTCTCGGTGGACGCGGCCGGTTTCCGTCCGGCAGCCGGTGCTACGGGAGCGGGCACCCAGCAGCGTCTCGGTGAGCCCGCTCCCCCCGAGCTGCCCGGGGGCTCCCCGCGGGGAGGCCGGCCCCTAGGGATAGCGGCTTTCGGGCAGAAATCCCTGGGCGGCCGGCAGGAGCCCGTTCTCTGCCCCACACCGCGCCGGGCGTGAACGCCGCACTAACGG
>BJBW01002629.1:0-35146 GCA_004320125.1 Scolopax mira | reverse complement strand
TCCCCGCACGGGAGTAGGCGGCAGGCGCCTCAACTCAGGGATGCCAGCAACGCAATTCACTTGGGCTTTCTGAAAGGGCTGCGGTTTTCCGCCTGAATCTTTAAGTACTGAAGCACCGCAAATAATGCCGTAAATTAAACCTCTTTAAGGGGAGCACGGGCGTCACCTCCCCTCGGCTCTCCCGCAGACCGCGGGCGGGAGCCGCGTCCGGGTTTGCCCCTTCCCCTGCACACGCCTCGCAGACAAAAGAACCCTCCCTCTCCCCCCGCAATGTTCCCGAACGATGCTCCGGCCAGCGCGGAGGTCCCTATCGCCCGGGGGTCCCTCCCGCGCCGTACCTCGCCCCGCACGCCCGCCCTCAGCCCCGCGGAGGCAGCCGAGGCGGGCGGCGGTGGCTTCCCCCCCCCCACCCCCCCCGAATCGGGGCTTGCGAGCCTTCCCTCCTCCCCGCTTGCCCCCCCGCTCGGTTCACGCGTCCTCCCCCCGCCCTCCCCTCCCTCCTCAGTGGTCCGCCGGCTGGGTTACGCAGCAGCCGCCGCCAGCTCTGACAGCACTTGGCAGGAGGGGTTTGCCCGAGCGCTCCCGGAGCATCTCCAGAGGCGCGGCGGCAGCGCCTGCCCGGCTCACCGGGGGAGCCGGCACAGAGCCGGGGGGCCGGGGCCAGAACCAGAGAAGGGCTGAGAGCCGGGGAGCAGAAAAAATATCTAGAATAATACGAATACTACTACTAATTATAATAATAAAGAGTGGTGGGCAGGAAAAGGAGGTGGGCGGGTGGGGGGAAAGCAGGGGGCGCGGAGAAGGCGCGCCCCCGTGCAGGGACGCAGGCAAGGGGCAAGAGCAGAAGACCACCCTTTCACGGGGCCGCCGGCAGCCCCCCGCCATCCGGGGCGACCGTCGGGGCGGCGGCAGCACGTGGCAGCTGGGGGGGGTGGAGGGGGGGGGCGGCATGACCGCCGCAGGGTCTCCCGCGGCCTGAGGCGCCCCCCGCCGCCGGCACCATGGCGACCCCAGCCGCCGACGCCGGCCTCGACGTGGCGGCGGTGGAAAGTTTCCTTGAGAGGCACCCGGAGCTGGTGGAGAAGTGGCTGAAGAGGAAGAACTCGCTCCCCAAAGCGCCCGCCGCCCCTGCCGCCGGCCCGTCGGAGGAGCGGCGGAGCAGCGTCGGTCCCAGCGGCGCCTGGGGCAGCGCCGGCGGCCCCGGCGGCCCCGGCCCCGGCGGCGGGGGGCTGCAGCGGCGAGCATCCCAGAAGGAGCTGCGGAAGAGCTTCGCCCGCTCCAAGGCCATCCATGTCAACCTCACCTACGACGAGCATGTGCACGCCCGGGCGCAGGAGCCGCTGAGCAGCGTGCGGCGGCGGGCCCTGCTGCGGAAAGCCAGCTCCTTGCCCCCCACCACCGCCCACATCCTCAGCGCCCTGCTGGAGTCCCGCGTCAGCCTGCCCCAGTACCCCCCCACCGCCCTGGACTACAAGCGCTACCTCAAGGAGCACAACGAGCGCCAGTTCTTCCTGGAGCTGGTCAAGGACATCTCTAACGACCTGGACCTCACCAGCCTCAGCTACAAGATCCTCATCTTCGTCTGCCTCATGGTGGACGCCGACCGGGGCTCCCTCTTCCTCGTAGAGGGGGCCGCCGCCGGCAAGAAGAGCCTGGTCTCCAAGTTCTTCGACGTGCACGCCGGCACCCCGCTGCTGCCCTGCGGCTCCACCGAGAACAGCAACGAGGTGCAGGTGCCCTGGGGCAAGGGCATCATCGGCTACGTGGCGGAGCACGGAGAGACGGTCAACATCCCCGACGCCTACCAGGTAGGAGCCGGCCAGGCTGCCGGCGCTCCCCGGCTCCCCCCATGGACCGCGCCTGCTGAGAAGCCCCGCCGACGCCCGGCCCTGCCTCCCCCCGGGGTGTCCCTGCCTCCCCCCCGGGTGTCCCTGCCGGGGTGGCAGCGCAGCCATCGTCGGGAGTTAACGCGTAGCCGCGGGTGCGTTCGGGGCCACTGTTGACGGGGCAGGAGACTCCCGAGAAGGCGGGAGGACAAGCCTCTGCCGGGTGGCTGAGGGGGCTAACGTGGCCATAACACGGGCACAGCGGGGCTTCTGGGCTTCGCAGGAGCGGGAGGCGGTCTCATGCGTTTTCAAAACGTATTTTGGAATAGGCTGGAGAAGAGCTAAAAAAAAAAATGCTCGTGACAGTCACAGTGATAATATTATTAAATCTCGGTCTCACTTAATGTTCCCTGCCAGCCCGCTGCTGAAATAATCTAATTGCTTTCAGAAGAGCATATAGTTTCACCTCTGCATAAGCCCACATGGCTTGTGTTTTCAAACCTGTTCCTAGGAGGGATATACCCCATTCTGTTATTCTCCTGCAAGGATTTTACCCACTTTTTTAGTTTTATAGACACTTCAGTGTGAATTTTGAAAATGTAGTCCTGGCTTCAAGGCAAAAATTCCCTTCGACTTCAGCAGGGACAGACAGAAGGCACTTACTTTGCCTGTGTGTGTTAATGCAAAACAATGCATTCATTCAGTTTACCAGCTTGGAAATTTACCCCTCTCAGTGCTAGGGAACGTTTCTAGTGTTTATTAGTGTGAGACACTATCAGCAATTTGAGGTTCTTGAGAAAATTAACAACCACAGAGCGACAGATTTTCTGAATTAGGATCTTGGAAAGCTTTAGAAAGGTGGGAGATACATGTCTTTAAGAATTTCAGTAGTAACCATTGCCCTATGTCTAATTTTGCTCTACAGTAATAACAAAACCAATAAACATTAAAAACTTGATTATGCTTCATAGCAAACCATAAAAGGAAGAAACTTGAAAAATAAGATTGGGTTATTTTTGCTTGAAATACAGAAGAGCCAGGGTAACTGTATTTTGGGCTGAATATTCATTTATTTGTTAAGCCATGAAAAATGCTAGGCACCTCACAGATCCATACTGACAGAGGTTCCTAATGCAGAGTTCAAAGGTAACAGATAGAGCTTGGTAAAATTTTCAGACTAAAACTATAGATCACCTTTGAAAAATGATCTTTTGATCACCTTTGAATGTTGGATCACCTTTGAAAAAAATCTAAGCTTGTTTTCTTCCCTTATTTTTCCTTTTCTCCATTATACACTTTCTCTTAGCATTGGATTTTTTTTTATTACTTTCAGTTCTAAAACTGCGCTCTTCCCCAAAAAAATGCTGTTGGGGTCAAGTAGAAGATGTTCTCAGTAGCCTCAGGTAACTAGATTGAGATTAAGGATATCTGTGTTTGGCTGGGAAAGAGCTGGATCTCTCCTTTTAAATCTGAATAGCTCCAGCCACCTTTTCTTGGAGGTGAGAATGCCATGCAAAGGCAGAGTGTATTATTTTTTCTTCAGGGTTTGTTCACGTTGTGTCCACTTCCTTGTGAAAGAAACGAGATGCTTTAAACAGTCTGTTGTCTGTTTCATTCACAGGGAAAAGTGAAAAACAATCTATCCAGTTGCCATTCCCATTACTATTTATATAATACTTTTGTCTGGCTCCCATTCAAAATCGATTAAATTATTTCAATAATACAACTCATTCTACATTTAAGCCATAAATACATTAGTTGCAGGGAACGTTCCGAGTCAATTTCATCCTCTAATTATATCAATTGCAACTTCCCTGCTTTCAGTGGAGTTACTTTCTCATTAGTGCAAAATAAACTTTAGACCTTGCAGCTTTAATGAAAGCTTTGCTTGATAATAAAATGATGGATCTGCTTACTGTTGTGTTTCTGAGTAAGTAAAGTTTATCTTCTCTTACCTGGCATGTATATATCCATTGTGCATCATTAAAAGGAGACCTTTCTAATTTAATAGTACAAAGAGCCCTATGGAAGCCCAAGCATCTGTGTGTAAAGAAGTGACAGCTGTTCCAATTCAGATCATTGTAGTGCTGACAATACAGCACTTTAAAAATTAATAAATATGATGATATGATTTTTGTCAGCATTGACACTGATGATGGAAGTGTTTAAGCAACTGTCAGGTAAAAAACCAGCACCACCAGGAAACTTTGTCAGGCTGAGAGATGAAGTTGGAGAAAAAGGGGTGACAGCACAGCAGTTTTGTCCGGTGAAGAGAGTGTTTACATTGATGCTACCCATTTGGTAAGAAAAAGCCTTTTAGTATATTAGGCCAGAGGAATACCTTTAGATTTTTTTTTTGCTTGTTTCTTAAATTAACAAACTTGTTTAAAAAGGAGTAAAGATACTTCTATATCATCAGTTAGCTAGTTTGCAGTATTGGGAAATGTGCTTTATTATCATCCAACCATCTTTTATTTTCTCAGAGCCTGATCAAATACCAGTTGGAATTCTACCATCAAGTACAAATTGGGTTGTCTGACGGTATCATCAGCTGCTACTGACATTAATGGGACTTCAGTGTGATCAACACTACATTTAAAACCTCTTATGTCCTGTAATGGGTTTCACGTGGGCAGTCCCCTATGCTCACACACTGATTTTTTTAGGAAACGAATCATTTGCAGTGTCATTTTAAGAGACAGTGTAAGGTCTCAATTACACATTTATTTTTCTAAAGAGAAAAAAATACTAAAAAGTGAAATAATTTAATAGGCTGGGGCTTTTCCATGATCCAGGTGATTATTACTGTTGTTGAGACTTTCAAAACATGCTCATGTGAACAATCTTACTTAATTCAATAAGCATACTAAGGTACAAGGTTTAGAATTAATATTATGTATTGAGGACTATATAACAATGACTTCTTTTAAGACTAAACATTTACTGTGTAATGTCTCATGGTAAGTTGATTTATGAAGTTCAGCAGTGACTGAACAAACTTGTTGGAAGTTCACAGCATCAGAGAATTTGACAAATACTTAGCTTATGGAGAGTTTTAAGTGAATGTTATACGACTGATTCAAAAGATGCATGATTTAATTCTTGACATCAGAAATTTTATTTATTGCATTGCCAAGTCATGTGATACAAGTGAGTTTATAACAGTTTGTAAAATACACAATCCGATTTGTAAGAGTTACACCCTCTACAGAGCTCACAAGAAGATGTGAGAAAAGGAGATAGAGACTTCCCTTGCATTTCAGAGTTAGTCTGAAACTCTTTCTCCTGGAAGTAACCCAGTTGACCTATAAATTGAACTCCTAATCAGTTTAAGTTTGGAAACATTTCTGACTGATTCTTATGTGATTTTTTTCATGTTGCCCTTTCTTCTCACAGGTCTTCTTTGATGTTTAGCTGAAATTACTGATTATTTCAATTTTGTTCCATAATTTAGAGCAGCATTTAAATAATAAAAAATTTACAAAACCAGTAATGTTTGATTATTGTTATACCTTTAGCTGTGCAAAAGTTGTGAGACAGTTTAATAGCATCCCAAGTCCTTCCAACTACTGAGAAAAAATCTTACTTTTTAGAATAGCAAGTGGTGAGAAATTTGTTCTGCCGACATTTGCCAGTGTCGGCTGAAAAAAAGTTTCTGTACATCTTATGTTAAACTTAGAATTTAAAAAGCAGCTTTAAAAGACAGAAGAAAAAAAAATAGCTTTTAAGATGGGTATTTTAATAAAGTGGGGAGCAAAGAGAGGAGAAATTTCAAGTGGGGTCATGCTAAGACATGGACTTTTTTAAGTTGGAGGAAGTACTATAAAAAGATAAGCAGAAATTATTTTGCAGTACAGCTCAAATCTTTAAAAAGAAAAATGAACCGTGTTACTGAAACTAAAATCAAGCAAAACAAAAGAAAAATCAAGCTGTCTTTCTTCTAGACTCTCCTGTTACCTCTTTGAAGTGTAGGCCAAGTGTAATGCACACACAACCCTTTATAGTAAAATCTGAACATCCTTGAATACCTAGATACAGGCATTGATTTTGTCTTTTTCAGGCCCTCTGTATGAGCTCTGAGCATTCACTGTCCCCTGCTGTGTCAGGACAACAATACAAAATTACTGATGGTGTGTGCAAACCTTTCAGTCTGGGAGCACCTGTCTGGGACAGGTTGTTGGTGTAGAAGGTCACAAAGGGATGGGAACCACATTTCATTACACAGGGTAGCTGTTTGTTACCATCAATATTAACTGTGCATCTCTTTCAATTTTAAAGAGCAGGTAAAGCATTAAAACCCTGTGTCCTGGGAAGTTCAGTTCTGCAAATGTGAAGCACTTAGGCACTGTTTTATTCAGTAGCACTTGAGCAGGGAGCACCAACAGCAGCTGTATTCATTTCAGTGCTAACTCTTGAAAAGGACAGAGGTTGCTTTTCAGAGAGCAGGAAACCTGCCAAGCAGAATAAGCAATGTTTTTTTGAAATTCAATGTAATACAGAAAAAATTAGTTAAAATAATTTTTTCTGTGTATTAATCAGGGCTAGAAAGTACCACAGGGAATGCAAGAGATAATTGCAACAGTAAAGAACTAAACTGGTCTAACACTCTTTCCACAAAAGGACACTCTAGCACATCACACAAAATTTAGGAAAGCTTTAAATTGTGAGTATGAGCCAGTAACTTGGTGAAGGGATGTTGTAATTATCCCTGTTAGCCTGAAAGGCTAACACATCCTTCATGTCTCAGTGTTGTGTGTATACCAACAGCAGTGCTAGCCTGGGAGACAGGTATCTTCCTACAGAAGGCAGCACCCTCCTGCTTCTCCACAGCAGAGAGCCCCTCAGGGCAGCAGCTGAGGAGGTCTCCTCACCTCCTGTCATGTTCTTTGCTCTTTAAGTCTTCTCAGGGAACAGTTTCTGATTGATGTATAAAAAAAGGCCTTACTGGGTCACACCACCTCCACTCTCACCTTGGAGATATCTGCCATGGGCAGGAGCTCTGGGTAGATGCCAGGACTGTGTAGAAAGGCACATGTCCAAAGCCACCTGAGGGCTCAGATACAGTTTTTTTGTCTCCATGCTGCTGCTGCTCAGGTGTATCCAGTTAGCGGTCAGTCACAAGTGGTGATGCAGGGCTCTTTATCAGTGATCTGGGTAAGGGGATGAAGGGCACCTTCAGCAAGTTTGCAGACAACACCAAGTTAGGTGGGAGTGTTGATGTCCTTGAGGATAGGATGGCTCTACAGAGGCATCTGGACAGGCTCAGGCTGGATTGGCTGAGGCCCAAGGGATGAGGTTCAACAAGGCCAAGTGCACTTGTGTCACAACAACCCTATGCAGTGATACAGGCTTGGAGAAGAGGGTCTGAAGAGCTGCCTGCCAGGAAAGGACCTGGGGGTGTTGGTCAACTGTCAGCTGAATGTGAGGCAGCAGTGTGCCCAGGTGGCCAAGAAGGCCAACAGCATCCTGGCCTGTATCAGGAGCAGTGTGGTGAGTAGGACTCAGGAGGCAATTGGCCCCCTGTACTTGGCACTGGTGAGGCCTCACCTCGAGTATTGTGTTCAGTTTTGGGCCCCTCACTACAAGAAAGACATGGAGGTGCTGGAGTGTGTCCAGAGAAAGGCAATGAAACTGGTGAGGGGTCCTGAGCACAAGTCTTACGAGGAGTGGCTGAAGGAGATGGTGTTGTTCAGCCTAGAGAAAAGGAGGCTGAGAGAAGACCTACAACTACCTGAAAAGGGGTTGTAGAAAGGTGGGGGTTGGTCTCTTCTCCCAAGTCACAGACGATAGGACAAGAAGAAATGGCATCAAACTGTTCCAGGGGAGGTTTAGATTGGATATTAGGAAAAAAAAATCTTCACTGAAAGACTTATTGAGGATTGGAACAGGTTTCCCATGAACGTGTTTGAGTCGCCATCCCTGGAGGTATTTAAAAGACATGTGGACATGGTGCTGAGGGACATGGTCTAGTGGTAACTTGTCAGTGTTAGGTTAATGGTCAGACTTGATGATCTTAAAGGTTCCTTGCAACTAAAAAGATTCCATTGCATCATTATCACAAGGACAGACAGGGCTGCACAACACAGCATACACCACTGATGACAGCCTTTGGGCATCATGAGGCAACACACCTTCCTCTCCATGGGGCGCACAAGGCAGGCAGTGACCCATCCTCCAGGGTTGCTCAGCCATTACTCTGTGGATGCACAACACCTGCTTGCTGCTCTAGGTGTGCCAGGAGTGGCTACCTCATGGGTTTGAAATTAACAGAAGGTGGGCTAGTGGTGGTGGGGCATGGGGTGCCCAGGTGGAGCTTGCTTGCTGCAAGTCCCTGAACCAGGAGCAGTGGGATAGCAAAAGGCTGGGGAAGGGAGTCTGCCCATACCCATGTGTAATGAGTTTTCTTTAATTCCCTCTGGGGCTGTTGGGTAACTATCAGCCATCTTGTGGGGTTTGCACACTCTAAATCAACACTGAAGGATGCTGTGCTGCCTTGGTTCAGTGCTGGTGTGAGGGAGTGCTCAGGGTGGTTGTAAGTTCCCAAGCAAAAATAAGCATGGAGGTCTTCAGGATGTTAACAGGTTAGTAATTTTGGTGGGGTTTTTTTACTACTAATAAAATCTAAATGGTTCACTTTTTGAGTTGCCTTACAGAGCAGTACTTGGTGTCCTGGTGCTGTTGGCTGCCCAAGAGGAGCAGCTGAGGGGCCTGGCTCCTCAGCCCTTGCTCTTCCAGCAGGCCCCTGTCGGTTGTGCAGAACTTGAGCATGGGTGCTTTTCTTGCTCCCCTGTGAGGCTGTCTTTTGTTGACAGACTTTAATCAGTTTACTGCTCAGCCAATCTGTCTGAAGAAGAGACTTTTTCAGATTGTTTCCCCTCAGACAGTTTCAAGGCTTCTGTGGAACAGGTGTGAAACTGATGCCTCTGTGGCCTATACCATCCTTGTGAGAATGAGATGTATGTATTTATTTAGAGCAGGTCAGTGACTGTGAGAAAGACTGAGAAAGAGAAGGGATTAGACCCTTCAAATTATAGCTGAAGTCCTGTTACAAGCACAAGACTGTAGTTTTGCTTGGTTATGGGTCTTGCTGTTTGATTTGGTTTTCAATTTCATAGAACTAATTGTTTGTTCACTTCCGTTTCTTACAATTGTATGCTATTGTGTGGTTTTTCTGTAGAATAACAAAGTTAATAAGCATACATACATCCCTACACAAGTTAATTTATTTTGCTTTTCTAAAACAACCCTGTGAATTGTGTGTATTTCGCAAACTGTGAAATATAAACAAGTTGAGCTAATGGCTCAGCAGGTTTTGCATGTTAACGGGGTAACAGCACCTGTGTGCAGTCAGGGCTTAATGTCTCTACGGTGCCCATTTTAAAACAAGAGTGGCTTAGTTAATAACATGACTGCTTTCTCACAATAAGTCATTTTCAATTTATTATTCAAGAATCTTATTTTGCTTCTGTAACCCTTGAAGCTGTGTGTTGCTCACCTGAGTGATTACCTGCAGCTTGTACCCACACATTGACTTCTGCTGAAACACACACAGGAAGGCTTGCTGGTCTGTTTGCTTAGAGGAGTATCAACTTTTTAAAGTCACTCTGTGTGTGTATTTTATATAAACAATCATTTATGTTTAAGAGACAAGCACTAGGACATGGCTCCAAGTGAGGCTGGAATGAGAAGGGAACATGGAAATGGTTGTGGTAGGTCCCAGTGGAGTGTCAATCAGGCCCAGTACAGAAGGGCACAGAGAGGCACTGTGATTGAGCAAACAGTAAGTATTTAAATTAGAGGAAAAGTATTTTTCATTTTTTTCCTTAAATAATAATGCAGGCAGAGCACAAGTGCACCAAAGCTGTCATGCATAAGACCACAGCTTATTTTACTGTTGTGCTATTGGTGGTCTAACAGCAGCTTGTTGCGAAGGGAGAAAATAAACACCTTATATGATGGATCTGGGTAATGTTGTCCTACAGAAAAAACTTCTCTGATACCTATTGTTGATGAGCTCAGACTGTGAAGCATAAAATATAATCGTGTTTATTAGCTTGGCAGTCATGTCTGCAAACTTGCTGGTGCTCATGAAGTTATTTATTCCTCTAAAAGGAAGATCACAGATGTTATTTTTTCCCATTAATTTTATGCCAGTCATAAGTAGACAACATGCATTGTTACCTATGTCTGTTGTCTAACTAATAAATGAAACAGTGTTCAGAAAAGGACATAAATGATAGAACGCAATCCCACCAATCAAAAAGCCCCAAACTATTGACACTGAAAAAACCCAAAAAGTATGTTCATTTGCAGTGATGCAATACTGAGGCTTTGTGGTTTTTTTGGACTTACTTAGTTTTAAATCTGGAAATTAAGACTATTTGAGTGTTAGCATTCTCTACTTTTTTAAACAATTATTTTGGGAGTGAAGGAATAGAGTTGGATGAACTGTTTTGCACACTCTTACCTGTTTTATTCATTTTTATCTTATAAGAAATATTGCTGTCACTATATAATCACAATATAACTGGACTGTGTGCTTATTTACTTGAGAGAATTAGGTTTGAGATGCTGGTGAATTGTACTAGTTTGTTCTACTGCCTTTGTCCCTGGGGTTTTAGAGATTTTGAAGGAGATGAACAGGAATAGCAGCAGCAATCCTCACATGGAAGTCTCTTCAGGGATTGCTTTATTACTTTTTTTTTTTTGTGGGTGAGTTTCTTCTCTACGTGGTTTTCCTAATATCTACTGTAGTCGTTTGTTACTTGGTTTCTGTTTCTTGTTTATGTACAATATAATTTATACCATATGTGATTTTTAGGGAAGAGTTTCTAGAACAGACTGGATGTCTTAATTTCTTATTTGTATTTATCTTTTTAAATGTTATGCTTTGAATCTAGGTAACTTGCTGTCTTTAGGATTGCTCTTTTTGTTCTCTATAGAAGCTTATGCATGATACACTCATAGGAAGCACAATTAAGAAATTGAATAGGTCTATCCCAAAGTAAATTTCTTTACCTTAAATGTAAAGGCTCCTGCTTCCTAATAAAGTCAATTAGAGGTATGTGAAATCAGATTTTTCTGTCTGCTGTAGTTTGGTCGTATAATAATGCTTAGGTTAACAGTGATGTCAAACATACCACTCTTATTGCCTATTTTTGATACAATGTTGCTTGAGCCCTTCCAAAGGGAAGTGGGAGGAGGTACTATTTGCTGAACTGTAAAATAAAGTAGGCCAGGCCTGTTTATTGTGCACCTCGTTTTCTTCTGTTCTGTGTGATTAAAAAGCGGTATTTTCAAATAATGGAAACCAGAAATGGCTTTTCCTTGTAGCTGTTAGCTTTGTCCGAGTCGCCTAGTCCATTTCACTAGATGAAACACTTTCTTCTTGGACTTTGGGGAAGGAAAGCGATGTCTCTTGTCATGAGGACTTAATTCCTGGAAATGTATTCAGGCAGGTTTCATACTCAGTTACAGTATTTGACTCGGCTAACGTGGTTTAGGATTATGCTTTTTCTTTCTAAATCATTCTGATACTACTCGCCTAAATTGTTCTTTTGTATCCTTCTCAAAGTTGGTACATACTTTCTTTACAAGTTCACAAAGCTATCTTACTTAAAATTTTTAGTTGGAAATGTATAGCTTCTTTAGTTAATGATAGAAATAGTGACTTTTTAAAGAGGTTTTACCCCTTCTTTCTCATCAGCATGGATTTTTTTTTCCTAGGCCTCCTCTAAGTGAAGCTGTTTGGGTTTAATCATGATCACTAAATGTTATTTAGTGACTTCAGATCCATAGTCAATTGCTATTGATATCAAAGAAAGGAGGATTGGGCCCTAATGGATTTTTCTCATTTGCTGCTTCTGTAATTTTTTTTTTTCCCCCCAGTTCTTGCTTGATATCTCATATCTCTTATAGTCACATTTAGAGAGTGATTTTCATGAATACAGAAGTTAGTCTGGAGGACTTGACAGGTAGGAGATCTCATTATTTAGTTATTAGTTAGTTCCTGATTCAAATTGATTGAAGCCTCAGGTATATTAAGATACTAATTACCTTTTGGGATCAGAGCTTGTAAGCGTGGTCAATATTTTGAGTTTTCAGCTGATATGCTGAAGGTAAGAGGTCTAGAAAAGTGAATTTGAAATAACAGCTCACTTAGGCTACTTAGAGCTGCTGTTCCAGGCTCTAGCATTTCTGACCCTTATGTTTCTGATTACTTTCAGATCATACTTGTAATGTTAACATTGGTTGCGGGAACTAGAAAATTAATTTTATTTTTTTAAATGGAAATTGTCATTGGTAACATTATGAGATTCTAGAACCTTTGGAAAAAAAACTGTCTGTACCTGTATTGTAGAGAATAAAAGTATGAAGATGTTTGTCTGTTCTCATTTATTGACAAACTTTATGTCCAAAAAGAACTGGTACTGCAGTGTCACTGCACAGGCAGCTGAAATACCACTACTTAGACTGATGAATCAAGGCTGCTTTCTTCTGTGTCTTTACTTGATTGAATATCACACTTTTACAGGGTAATATTTCCCCAAAGAAGAATTTACAATTAATAAATAACTTGAGGCAAGGATAAGGTTTATCTTACAGAATAACTATTCATTGCTGGCAGTTCTGTAATTCTAGTTGAAAGTGCCTCAGTCTTCACATTTTGAATGACTCTGGCATCTAGAAATCTAATTATGTAGAACCAAAGCAATAAAATCAAGTATGTTTGGTTTTATTAATAGTTTAAACAGTCAATGGAAGACTTTACTTGTAATATTTGAGTGTCCTTGCATGAAAATGCTGCTGTTATGCTTTTGAGGAGGAGAGTTCACTATAATTGTATTTTGTACCTGATCTCTCCCTAATTTCTAAGTCTCGATTGTAGAAGAAACTTAAAAGCAAGTGCTACATTGGTACCATCAATATTGATGCTTCTTGCTACCCAAGAGCCTGGTGCAGATTCTAACATGTGGGATAATAAAGTTTGTACTTCAAAGTGCTTGCAGTCTGACAGCAGCCTTCTCTGATTTAGCATCTTTATTACCTGCTGCTAAACGGGGGGGGGGGCTCCTTGCTCAAGGTTACTACCCTGTGAGGAGAGGTACACATAAATTTTGTATAAGCTTCTCAGCCATCACAGTTCGCACTCGGGCATTGAGGTTTTTATTGATGCTGTTAAACCCAGTAAAACCTCTCCTGCCATGTACATCCTATTATGACAGTAAGTGATGGAAGAAGGCAGGATTGGGGATAGAAGAGGTTTGGGACATAACGCAGGTTATTCAGTATTCTTAGGTGTATGTTGCATGATTCAACAACGTTAATGTTGCCAGAAATAGTATTTTATTTTGTTCACTTAAGTATCTTTTCCTCATTACTTTCCAAAATGTCACCAAAATAAAATTCTTGCCTGCCCTTCAACAAAAGGTTAGGGATAGAGTTTCACTTCCTATCTTGATGATTTTCAGTTGTTAATGAGTTCTTGTTGAGTTTTTCCTTAAGAGTGTCCCTTTTTTCCAGTTCTTCCCTATACTGTGCTTACTCTGGAGTCTCTGCTCTGGAGATGTAATGCCCTTCTGCAAAAGGTAGTCCAGTTTTCTACTGTAAATGGATACTCTGGTATCAGATGGCAGGAAGACCAAAACACGTTGTTAGATCTCTTTTGAATGTTGTGCTTCTGGGACTAAGACCATCTGATTGCTCAAAGATCCTTGTGCTTCCTTTCTCCTAATGTAGAAGTCCCAACAAGAGATGTGAACAGGAAACTTCCCAAATCCACTTGAACAGAGAAGCAATGTAGCAGGAATGAGTTGTGCTTAAAAAAAACACTTTCCAGATTGCTAATCCCTTCTGTGTCTATGGTTCTCCATAGCTCCATCAAGGAGCACAGGATTCACAGCTCACTGTTAAATCTGGTCCTGGCAGCTGTACTGTATATATCCAGTTCAGACAGGTTCACAAAGCCCCTGTCCTGTGTGCCACTGTCCACCACAGGTCAAACAGTACTTTGTGTGTTAAATCTTGAGGCCTATTGAAAAGGAAATGACTGCTTATGCCATAGCATTGTAAATTATGATTGTATTAAAATACCCACTACAGTCAACCATATTACCTAAACAAAAGAAACCTTCAGATAAATGTTAATGCATCTTTCTATTTTTTATTCTAGACCTCTGTTTTGATTTACAGCAATATATCTCTCAATTGTGTGCAAACAAATTGCAGCTCGCTTTTGATATGTTCAACAGCTAACCTTTTTCAGTTAAACTCCCCCTTGAAGCTGTACTTCTTTTATACGGCCCACAAGATGTAAATCAACAACAATATTACTATTCAAGGCACATTGTCATTTCAGTATTTCCCCATGTACTCTGTGTTGCTTTGAACAAAATTAGTGGAGCAGGTACTATCTCTTTAGTAACACAAAACATATTATCAAAATTTCAGTAGCAATTGCTAATTTTAAATAGTAGTTCATACACTACCAAGAAGTAATTGGAGAAATAATATTTACTTTTTTCATTGGTGAAGTGTACTGTCTTATAATGGCACTCTATTTCACTTTCTTCTGCTGTAGAAGAACCATCCCTTGCTAGGCAGGATTCTCTACGGTGCAGAAAGGTTGAACTTCTGTTGAAGTTACTATAAAGTGTTTAGAAGCATGTAGAAAGATCACAAGATCAGGCAGGTCTGGAACCTTGATGCCATTATTAAAAAACATTCATCATGGGTGTTCTGGTTGTAAGGAAGTTGTTACACACAAATAATTCAAGGGAATCTCATGAAGACCTTATCGAAGACTGCATATTGGTAATATGGTCATTATGGAGGCAAAGACTGTTTAATGTACTCCAGAGGCAGAAATAGGTCTAAGGAAGAAGAATAACTTCTAATGAAGTTACAGAATTAAAAAAGCAAAAGAAAATAGTTTAATAAAAAAACCAAACAAAACCCCAGGAGCTTGAAATTCTGTGGCAGAAGAGCACTATTAACTGTATATGAGTACCACAGTTGATACTAATTCCTTGTGGTTGAAAGGATGTAAACTTGCAAAAAGTAATAAAATATCCAAATGTATATGTTCATCTTTATGATGAGTGAGTGTGAAGCATTACTAAATCATGTTTCTTTTTAGGTGACTAAAGCAGTCTATTTCTGTAGCATCTGCAATTCACAACAAGGAAATAAAAATAGAAATAAAATTGCTAGGAAAAAAAAAAATCTGAGTTTTTTCCCATCAGTAGAGATGTAACGAATTAGATCTTCCTCACCACAAACAAATCTTATCTTAGATTAGGGACTGTATGGATTGTTTTCATCACCTGATACAAATATGACTATTATTTCACAGTCAATACTATCTAAATTTTTTAAAACAAAACTTGTGCTTATTTTTGTAGAACAGCTCAGTTCCCTCATGTTAGGGGAGTCAGAACTGGCTGTAACTATTGTCTGCAGCATAAATGCTAACTTCACCCCAGAGGAATGGAGCTGCTGCCAGTAAATAGCAGTAATTCCCTCCCTCGCTGATACAAGAGCTATTGAAGACTCTTCTCTCCCAAGTTGAACAAAGCTGCTGTTAGCACTACTTCCAAACTTCCCAGCCTCCTTTGAGTCACCTCTGTGATCTGTGGTCTGAGTTGTACAGTTCCAGAGGATGGATTTCTGCACACTGCCACATGAACAGATGACCCATGTTTAGTTCAGTTCCCTTTAGTTTTTGTCAATTTATATTGAAAGTAATTTTCCGCTAAGATTTGAATTTTGCTCTTAGCAATTTGTTTATTACAATGTTAAAGTATTTAAGAAAAACTTCAGACTATTTAATGATCAAAAAGTACTTGCTATTCTCGCAAGCATAGAAAGTTGTATAAAAATATTTAATACATCTTTTAAACATTTCTGTTTATATATACAGTAATCTTTCTCCAGAGGTAACTAGCTGTGTGTATCCTGCAGGAGAAGGTTAAACAAACTGGAAATCCAAACAATATTATACTTGAGTCAAGTCTCTAGCAAAGCTATATGCTGAGAATTATGTTGACATGTGGGGGAGCTTTTTTTTTTCTCAAAAGGGGGACATTCCTGTACTTAGTTTTCCAGAATGAGTTGAGGTTTTGTTGTATTTCTTGGAAAAAGCATTTGTATCCTCTTGGAATACTAGCCCATATAAATCTTACTTGATATACTAGATTTGAAGTGGAACAGACAGAAGTGGAGCCCAAAAGAGTCTCCAACTAGTTGACAGAGAAATGGTCAGCATGTACAGAATATAGATGTGAAGCAGCAGCATGGCCTAGCAAAAATGCATGTGTAGGATCTACTAACACTAGAGATCAGCCTTTGCTGGGTGTCATTCAGTAGCAGTAATCTATAAAATGATGGCATTGTTTTTTTTAAAAGATAAAATTTAATTTGGTCTCAAGATGCAATGTTGTCACCCTATGTGTATTTTTGCACAACTAATTATGTTTTTGAAGATGATAGTTTGTCATCTTTTACAATGTATTATGTTCTGAAATTCCTGCAAGTATTAAAGCACCTGGTTTTTCACTTAAGATATGAGATGCTACTTCTAGTGCTTTCATGTAAGATGTTGTGTCAGTTGCCCCTAAACCTGAACTTACTTTGAATCTGAAGTAAGAACTGTCTAAATGCAACTTAAGTAAATTTTTTGGTGCATTGGGATTAGCAGTACTACTAAGAAGACATTAGTACCTGAATAGCTTTGGGAATAGAAATATACTCTGTGCAGCACTGTGAACCCACATAGAACAGGAATGATAAAATATTTGGGATTTGTGTTGAAAAGTGAAGTCCTCTTCAAATGTGATGTAAGCATTTATTTCTTATGTATATCCCTCAATAAACATGTTACCTTAGGCACATTTGTTGCCTTAGTAAAATTTAAAAACAGCAAACAAACAGAATATTTTCTGCTGTTACTTCAAAGAGCATCTTGTTATTAGTATCTTTACTCTTCACCGTGATATGTTACAAACACTTTTATTATTTAGACACCAGAAAGAAATTCTTTACAGTGAGGGTGATGAGGCACTGAAACAGGTTGCCCAGGGAGGTCGTGGAACCCTGGAGGGGTCCAAGGCCAGGCTGGATGGGGCTTTGAGCAACCTGCTCTGGTGGGGAGGTGTCCCTGCCCATGTCAGGGGGGATGGAACTTGAGGATCTTTAAGATCCCTTCCAACACTAACCATTCTATGATTCTATTCTATGATACTATGATTATTTGATTGTAAGAGACTTATTTCTGTCATTTTATTTTAAAAGGCATCTTATGCTCATAGCATGTGTTCTGTATTTGTTTTAAACAGTGCATTCTTTATGATAAATAGGATTACACTGAATACTTATTTATGATTTAGAAATCTTATGTATGCATTAATTGAAATACATAATTATGAATATTTTTATCTGTTAACATTCAAAAAAGCTAAATATGAAAGCATATAAAATAATAATATGTAAAATTTATGTGTAACAACAATAGAGAAACTTGATGATGATCATATTAGATACGTTTCTTGGCCAGCAAAATCTGAAAATAAACAAAACTGCAAAAAATTATATTTAAAAAATTCTTGAATAAATGATTGCTACTTACAATGTAAGGTTAAACTTTTATTGTGGAGATTCAGTTGCTCTGCTCTGTTAATGCTAATAAGTTTAATTTGGGCCTTAGAGTGCTACGGATTAATGGAGAAATATTCTATGGAGAAGTTATTAATGGAGAAGTATACTACTTTTTAGGAATTTCAGACTACCCGGATCCTTACTGCCCACACATTTTCAGCCTGCACCATGATCTAGTTGGATGTTAGTATTATGAAAGAAACTATGAAACAATGAAAGCTTTCATGGAGACTATATAGTTTTAACAATGATAGCAATCCTTTAGGCAGGTTATTCTTCTCATTGAGGTATATATGTGGGACTTACATATGACTATGTAATGGTAAACCTTATACTGATCCTCTGAGAAACTATTCCTCTTAGTGTCTTAACTGAGGAAAAAATAGCTAATAAAGAATTGGGTAATAACAACATAACACTACTAAAAATACTATATAAGACATTGAGACAATAAAGTACTTTGCCTGAAGAAAGCTTAGATGCATGACATGCATATTAATGTTTCCTTATTTTCTTTTGAAGGATCGACGCTTTAATGATGAGATTGACAAACTGACTGGATACAAGACAAAGTCACTTTTGTGCATGCCTATAAGAAACAGTGATGGAGAGATTATTGGTGTTGCCCAAGCAATAAATAAGACTCCCGGAGGTGCCCCTTTTTCTGATGATGATGAAAAAGTAAGATTACCTTTACTTTTGTATTTCTTTAAAAAATTCTTTTGTAACTCACTAGACTCTTCTAAAGATACTCACTTCCAAATAAGTTTATGGTACAGCTCTTGTGGTAATGATTTTTTAGAAGTGCTTAACATAAAACGTACATTTTTGTTGTTCTTAACGTAAAGCATGTATCTGCTCTGTAATGTGGGAGATCTTGTGGCTGAAACTTCAACTTAATGGTCTCTAAATCTTACATAGACTTTTTTTCATATAGTAGATATTGGTAGGAGGATTTTTTTATTCTTGAAAACTTATCTGTAAGAATAAGTTAATGGGGAAAATTATCACAGAGACACTCTGTGAAGTTCAAAGGCACCAGAATAGAGGGAGCCCTAAGGAGGGAACTTGAATTAAAGAAAGGGAGGAAAATAGGATGGTGCTGTTGAAGGCAGATGCCTACTGCTGAGTGTGGAGACAAAACGTGCATAAGGCCAAAAGATGACGGGAAAAGAATGGTAGAGGGCAGCAAGCTGGAGAGGAACAGAAGAGCACCTCTCTCTGCCCAGGAAAGAGAAACAGAGTCTCCTTCAGGCACATAATAGGAAAATTTATGTGTATTAAAATAGGTTTGAATCTCATTTTGATGGAACTGTTGTTAGAGGCAGACTTTGCCCAGAACCTCTTTATGTTGATTCAGAACTAGTTAGTATTTGATGCAGAGCCATTGTTGGTGTATTACATACATGTTGATGTGTCTGTGCTATGACAAAAAGATCTTAAGTAATGCCTGTGGGAAGGAGAAAAGCCTGCCTCATTGGTTTATCTAAACATATGGAGGTGATTTTTAAAATCAAGATAGCTTGACATGGATGAAATGCATTTTTATTAATGATGAACTAACAGTTGTTTATAAAGGCTGTGATATATTGAATAAATCAAACTTATCTTCCATAGAAACCATAGTAATTGTATTTTTGAGTACTTCTTGATGTTTCTATTACATTATTATTTTTATATACTTGCAGCAATACATTTAGAGCATTGCATAAACATTTCATAGTTTGAAGCAACTGGTGAGAATAAGAATATAAGTCTTTATATTAATAATGTCTGTTAATAGCATCATACCGTGGTTTGTTGTACGGTGGAAGTAATTAAAAATTGATTGCCTTTTTGCAATTTCAGTATATGAAGGAATCTTTTGCAGTCCAGGTGGGAAAATCTTTGTGAAGTGGAAATATTAACAAATGGGTGCATTATTAAGGCTGAGAGAGTGTAAAAAGGAGTACTGATTATTTTTACACCTTGTATTAGTTACCAGATGTCTTCCAATAGGATGTTATGATCAAATATTTCTTTATATTTTTATTAGATTATTTAGCATAGCACAACTCTGCATCAGTTTGGAGGTCTTTGGAGGTCTTCCAGCATTTATTCTTAGCAACACCTACTTACATGTGAAGAGCCAGCTTGCTTGCCATGTACCACTTTGCTTTTGGTACTTTTCCTAAATCTGTTCCAATGAGATACTCTGATCTGATGTGCACTTGAGCTGCTTGTTAACTTCTTTTTAAGCTTCAAGCTTCAGATTCTCATTAAGACCTAGCTATTTGGGTCGAACTTGAAATACTAGACTTGTTTGGATTATAATTTTCTTTAATGAAAAAATAAAAGGATTGGAGGATCAATTAGGCTAACAGTAAGAAAGCTTATGGTTTGACAGACTAGCAATACAGACAGCTCAACTGCCTAGTTACATATGATACCTTAGAGTGAGCTTTTAAAGAAATATGAATGCCAACTGTGTTACTCTTCACACCAACACTTAGTAATTTTGTAAAATTGAAAAATTAATTACAAGATCAATACTCATTGCAGTGTGTGTGTCTATCTGGCATCATCTCCTAGTAGGTGCTTTCTTTTAAACAGTGTTGATTAGCAAGGAAGAAAGTCAGTCCTATCTCTGGAAGTATCACCTATTCTAGTACCACATTAGAGACAACTTTTCTGTGAGAAGCTTCTCAAAAAACTTCTTTCCGTAAAAATAATTAGCTTTACATTTCTGTTTCTGCAAGGTGCCTGTGTAACTGATACTGCATAGTGATTTACTTTGAATTAAATTACTTTAAAAGTAACTCTCAATTCTCAGATGCTGCTATTTCAGACTGAAGTTACCCAGTACTTCTTGAATTGCTTCTTTATAAATTATCTGAACTTGTGTAACCATTAGTTTGCTTCTGAAATACTTTTGATTCTTGAAAATCTTGGCTGTTGAGTATTGATTTATTAGCATACAATACAAATCCAGCAGTGTATTCTACAATGGGTCAGCAAATGCAAATAAAACAAAATGAGACCTTCCCTAAATAGATTTTTTACTGTTTCTTTTTATTAGTACTCTCTGAGTCTGTGTAAAGGGAATTTTTAAAATGCAGCCTTTATCATGGATACTAGATTTGACTATCATACATTCAACTAACAAAATAACTGTGTACATGTGAGTTGTGTGTTGCCTAAACACGTTAATGTAAATATTTTATGCCAATATTGAGGCTGTTGCATTTGCTCCATTTAGTGACTGCTAAATGTTACTGAAAATCAGCAAGTTGCCCATAATTTGCTATCTTTACATTATGTGTACTAGTCATTTATATCACTTATAATTATAAGCCTGTATGTTAAAACTCTTCAAGAGTATATTAAGTGGGTTATCACATGTAAAGTTTACAAAGAAATTGAGTACATGACCAGTATCTAATGGATCTTAGATTTAATGAGGCCTATTAGTCTGTGTACAGTTATTTCCAAATCTGTGCTTTCAAGTTTCTTCACCCACTGAAAATCTCTAAAGCACAATGTACCTCTGGGAAGCAAGGAAGTGCACATTTCCAAGAGAACATCTTGCAACACTAGCATACAATTTCTTGTTGAAATAACAGCAAAAGTGGTTGTGAGGAAAGGGGGCAGGCAAAAATTGGGAAATCCTTTTCCAAATAAGAAAAGATGTACCTGGGTATTGAGGTGGTTTGTGCAGAAAAGCCTGATGAGTAGCTGGCAAAAGACTTAGATTCATCTTTATGTTGATGTTATGGTTTCTGGCAATTAACGGCTTCAGAATGGTTAGGAAATGAAAATGTAAATTACTCCTTTTCTTCCCCTCAAACAGACCCTCTCAAAGAAATGACAGTATCGTTTCAGTCTGACTCTTGTTTGCAAGTATATATCCTCTCTTAGTATTCTGTGAAGCAATTTAAATAATCTGTTGGACTTTTTGGTTTTTTTAAAAAGCTACAAGGCTATATTGTGTAATGAAATGTCACCTGGGGGCACTACTGTCTCGAGTCAATAGGAAACAAAGAATTATGTTTTCAATTAGAATTAAGTAGATGCTAGCATCATTTTTATGTACTCTTAGTTATTTTCAGGAAGTTAAGAACAAATAAAATATTTAAGATTTGAGGAGTTTTTAATGCTCCCAAGCTGTAACCAAGTTTATATTTTGCAATATGTAAAATGGAGTATTAGGCTTCAAAGTTTTTCTAATTTTGCTTTTCATGGCATATTTTCAGGCTTTTATGTATCTGACCATGATGATAATAACACAGCGTTAATAATGAGTCTAAGTGACTTTTCCACGTGTAATGGTTGGTTCCCACTGCCAAATTTCTCCTTTTGGTGTAAAGGATGTTTGAGCCAATTCATTAAGTCCAGAACTAGACTTTACAGTCGCTGGCATGAGAGAAGACATTCTGTCTCACATTGTGTTTTGTCTTCCCCAACATCAGTGGCTCAGTTGAACAGACTGATTTTAGATATTTCCAGTTGGATACAAACAATAGTAGAATACTTCATTATTTTGTATAGCAGTCATCACTATTACATTGTGTGATTGGTAACTTTTTGGAAAAATAGGCTGGTGGTATACTTTTACATGTATTTTGCAAACAAAGACACCAGTTCATCGGCACAGATATAGAGTAGGAAGATTGAAAAACGAGCCCTTGAAAAGAACTGTGTACCCTGCATGCATTTCCAGTGTTGACCTGAAGATTCATTTAAGTATTTGTGCTGTTTGCTGGTGAGTCATACTTGGTCCAGGACTGGTGAGAAACTCAGCCTAACAAGAGCTTGACAGTCTGTAGTTTAGATTATTGTATGTCCTTTAGAGTCTTCTGAGATACGGTGCCAAAACAAACTTAATCCTTCGTCAGAGAGGCTCGACAAACAGCAGAAGCTCCACTGTCACTTAGACTGGTGTCCTGGTTCTGGCTCTGATGTCCTCCTAGCCTTACAGAAGTGAACTGACTCTGGGAAAACTACCCAAGACAGCCAGCTTGAATTAAATCCTGCTTGACTTACTGAAAAGCAGTAATTTGAAAGCAGTGAGATACCTCCATGGGGAAGGAGGGAGAAAAACGGGATTTGGTTGTCTGTGGATAGTTTTATTAAGAAATAGATCTCTCTATATTCAGGGATTCAGTTGGTGTGGTGTATGTCTAGTTTGTGAAGGTTTGAAGGTATTGTTCTTTCATGCACCAGCACTTCCACATTTTTACATTCCTAATAGCAGTCCTGTGATTCTAAATTGCCTAATTTAATGTGCTTTTCTTGGTCCATATTAGTTAAGGCTTAAATATGTTCTATACTGGGTCCACCATAGTGATGAATGATTTGCAGGGATTTTGCTATGCCTGCTAATTTGTTTCCTGTGAGTTTTTGTGTGATGGGCTTAGTCATGCTAGTAGGCAGCAATTTCAAAGTCAGGATGGTTTCTTTATCTTAGGGAAGTAATCAACTGTAAATAAAACTACTAGGAAGGAAGTGATCCAGAACAGGCAAGCATCTCTGACTTGTGAAAACGATGACCCCACCTCTGCAAATATGTGGAACTCACAAAAAAAGTCACCTGAAAATTATTTTGATGGGTCCTCTAGGAAGAATATATGAAACAAATTAGATAATTATTTTCGTGTTTTTCACATATTGCAGTACATTATGACCTCCTACTAGCACATCTACTTTGGTTCTCTGAAAATCTGCATGGCAGTGAGACTCCAAAAGCTATTATTTAAAATTGGCATAATATTCAGAGGTATCTTGTGGCCCTTATGTCACATTCCACTGCAAGAGACAAATTTGCTGAAAGAAGGCTGAAAATAACAAAGACACTTGAAGGATGAAGGTGCTGAAGCGCTACAACTATCTGGGAAAACTCTAATGGTCTATTAGGCACAGTTCTTGAAAAGTACTTGCTACACAAATCTAAATTAAAATAAATCACAGTAACTGAATTGTCTTGCTGGGGGAGTTTAAAACAATTTGTCACTAGAATATTGGCTTTATCAAGGCAGCTTCACACCAGTGGTTTGCAAACAACAGCACCAAATGACTGCAGTGATAAATACATGAATGGACTTCTTTCAGCCTTGCAAACATTTGGTCATGATTTCAAGTGAAGATGAAAGTCTAGATTTCATTTTAATTATAGAACTCTATAAATGTGCTTGAAGCTTAACAAAACATATCGGTATCCATACTTCTGTTTTGAAACTGACAGTTAATACTTGAATTGGACATCATCATCTCAGAGGTATGGAAGCGTGTCTAAGATGTGTCTTACAGTGATATTTTAGTAAACTATTTGTTTTTTCGCATATCAATGTACACTTTCCTAGGCTCAGGGGATAATTTGTTGCTGTGTGTTTATGCTACGTATTACTCCAAATCCTTGATACCTTTTTGAGGCCTCTAGATGCTATCATAAAACAAACACATTGTCAGATTTGGCATCAGGAAGAGTTTCTCTATAGAACAGTTCAGTGGAGGGTGTTGTTTTTATGGGGACTAGAGTTTTGTTCTTGTCTTGTACAGTGGTGAGAGTGGGGAAAGCATCTGGATTCTTCCTGCAGTTGCCAGCAGGAATGTGAATCTATTGGCTTTTCCCTGATTTCTTGTGCTTGTATCGTAAATAATTAATACAAAGAGGCATGAACAAATAAAAGCTCTTGTCTGTAAACCTAGACTGTCATTTGGCTAATGTTTGCAGTATTTGACTCAAAGTTCAATAAACTAAATGGAAGGATCTCTGCTGACTTCATGGGCTTTTAAACAACAAACCTCTGTCCATTTAGAAATGAATAGGTGCATTTCATTAAATGCAGACCCCCGAGTCTATTTTATGAAGCTTAAATTCATCTGTGAAGAGATCAGTTAAGATCAATTTTGGTTTCACTGGATGCAAATAGTCTCCAACAGGCTGAACAGAGTTTGTGGTAGGCTGTGCTGTTAATCGCACCTCTTTGAGAGATGTTGATTCCCTAGACATAAAAAAGATGATTGCTTAATTCATTTCTTGAATGTTCATTGAAAAGTCAGAAAGCTGGAGAGGTTGTTATGCCAACATCTCCCCTGCCCCGAAGACAACAAAGGTCAGAGTCTCCCTTGGGTTTAATTTTTTTTTCTAGAAGATATTTAGTTAACTGCCTAGAGTCTGAAGTTGCTTCTCAGCTTGAAAAAGGGGATCAGATTTATAAATGGTAGTCAGTCCTGGAACTGAGCCATACAAAGAGCTGTGAGACAGAATAAAAGTACAGACATGTTGAGCCCTGAGCTTCATCAGGCTGATGGTAATAGGCACTGCTTTACAGCTTGAGTTATTAAGGTGGTGGGTTTTATTTTTTTTTACAGTTCTGTTTGGCAGTTGGTGGAAGGAGCTCAACTGATTTCTTAGGAAATTGGAGCCCTTTTCTTCAGATGTGATGGCATTAAGTATTTGTATATAACACAGAGAATTTGAGAATGCAGGGGTCATTTGAGAACACATTGCTTTTCTTTATGCATAATTCAGTCATGTTATCAAAAATAATATTTGCAATGATTTTTATTAATTATGTTCCTGTTTGACAAAACTCTAGAGAAGTTGTGAGGATAAGGGAAATTTAGAGACATTAATTATGAAGCATACAGTAGTGCTTTGGGTGTAAGGCTTACTAAGAGATCTTTGGGTCTTCCTGCAAATTCTGAAGCATTAAAAATAGCCCTGGAGCTTGTGCTCTGTTTTCCCCCTTCACTGGTGTTCATGGCAGCAGGCCTGGAGAAAGTGGCCCAGATCTCCACTGGTCAAACTCCTGATCAGGCTCCATGGGAAGATGAGTAATGCAACTAAATGCAGTGATCGTGGGACCCCTTTGCCTTGCTTGTGTGCAGCCATACTACATTCTTCAGTAAGAAGTAGAATATTGTAAAGTCTTAAACAGAAAGCCCAGAAACTAAGAATTCTGCAGTTCCAATGGTAATTCTCAGACACTTCAGTAACTAGAAACTGATGTGATGTTAATATTACTTTAACCTTTTTTTATTAATGCTCTATTAATAGAGTTCTCACTTAAATGCTTTGAATACCGAAGCAACAGTAATACAAGGGCACAGGAGGATTAGAACTTTGGTTCATTTGTCAGCAGAAAGAAAACCTATCACAAAATAGTCTGATATGTGTTTGTGTTACAGTATTACTCTTAGGTACTGTCTATATAAGGAATTGACTAGAAAAGCTTATTTTTCCTCTCCTGGAGGAAACCATGTTATTACATTATCTAAGGAATAAAGTTTTTACCTTCAGCTGTCTTCCTTTTCTTGGCAAAACTCTCTTACAACAACCAAATTATTTTGATCAAATGGCTCATTAGAAAAAATCTTATTTGCTTCAAGTTAAACCTGCACTGGGGCCTTGTTGCAGAAGCTTGGAAAAGGAAAAGTTTCTGGTCGGCAGCTGGTGAAGCCTTCATTTCTGACAATTACTGGAGATGTGCCCTGTGGGCTGGATGGGAGGACTTTGTCCCTAGTGAAGGGTTTTCTCAACTCCTGTCAGTCTGTTCTGCTCTCCATAGCTGTTCTTCATAATAACTTTAAGGCTTGATATACTTTTAGAAAATAGCATTTTGCATCTCCTGTGAATTGCTTATCTTTCCTGAAGCAGAATGAAGTGTTCGTACAGCAGTTCCTGCCATCAAAAGTATTTCCCACTGGAATAGTGGTGCTGAGCCTGTCTGTAGCTATAGGTTACATGATGAGATACTGAAAACTGCTTAGCAAATCACTTTGCTAAAAATTAAGTCAACCTCTGACCTTCAACATGTTATTACAGGCTTCGTAAGAAACTGTAATTAAAACAGTATTCTGTCATTCTGCATTCTAGCACTGACTCACAGTATGCCCTGGGGGCAAATCACTTTACAGCGGTCTCTCTTCTGAAACATAATTCTAAAAATGAAAATGGCATTAGGTGGTTCCATACGTACTATCAGACTTCACATTTTAAGTATTCTTACTTTATAATAAGGAAATTATTTTCCCTCTTGTTGAGCTTAGCCTGAGCTTTTGAAGCCTTGTTGAATGCTTTCTTTGCATGCAGCAGCTGTAATCCGGACCACTCTGATTAGAAAACGCCAAAGCAATTTCACAAAAATCAGTTTCAGCTGTTTGTTTAATAGTCCCAGCTTTACATATAATATTTCTCATCTCCATGAAAATTGTGCCACCCTGCTGTCCTTGACTGGTTTGCAAAAGTGTAACTGGTCTATAATTGGTGAACTTCTGATTTTATGTTAGAAGGAACTCAGTCTTCCTCCATGCTGTCTTTGTGATGCCAGCCTGAGAGATCTGTGTCTGCATCCCAGGAGTTGGAGTACATAAGCAGCAGCGTAGCTGTAATGCCTGCTGGGACTGTATAGGAATGTGTTTCCCCTCTATCTGGGGAAGTGGCTGTTTAATTCTGTGACCACAAAGCAATAAAAATCTTGTCCTCTTCTTTCACAGGAACATAAGCAAAGATTGGCTACCCAATATGAAAGGTCTGTGTAACCCAGTGACCTCTCTTGGTCAGCTGCTGAAAGCAAATGTATGGAATGAGGGAACTGCAGGATGGTATTTTTCTCAAGTGTTCCACTGGTTTCCTGTGATTTGCAGTTCAGGGCCAGACATGGTGCCTTTGTGTTTAATACCACCCTGGGAATTTTCTACTTAGCATTTTATTTGGGCATTTCTTGAAGCAAGACAAGCTTCTAACTTTCACAGCATCCTGCATGTTCTGTGAAGAAATGCTGCCTAGCTTCTGTTCATTTCATGTTATTTCTCTTTGTTTTGCTTTAATTGAACATAGTGAAAGGTCATTCCATATTCGTTTTCATGCCAGTTGTTTTGCCCTAAAATCTTCAGCCTTTAAAAGCTGTGGATTTCCCACCTGGAGCAATAGTCTTCCCTGTAGTCAGCTGTTTCCTCTGGCAGAAGGGATGTGTGCTCCCCCAGAACCCTGGGCAGTGCCTCTGCTCTGCTGGGACAGTTGGTACTTCCCCTGTCTGGAGAAGCAGAAGTCATTCAAACTGTTTTTCTGTACACTGTAACCTGTGAAAAAAACAAACAAACAAAAAAACCAGGAACTGTGTGTTTCTTGGTGTTCTAAAACTGTCAGGTATCCCCAGAGCTGTTTAGGAAAGCCAGGGCAGGATTTTAATCCTCAGAGAAGAGGTGACCAGGTTTGTGAAAGTTGAAGATGAACTTTAACCAACTAATGATAATGATTTTGCATCTCTTGCTTAGCTGGCAAATACTAAACTAAAGTTAAAACAATCAATATTATGGCGGGTTTTTTTCAGTCAGAATGTTGTTGGAGCTGTCAGAGACAATTGAGCCACATTGTTTGTAATCATGAATGGTGGTCAGCGATTTCAGCAAGGAAATTATGCAGTGCACTTCGGGTAACTTTTAAGAGGGTATGTAAACTGTGTTTAGAAAAAATATTTCCTGTGAGCAGCATAGTGATACAGGCAGAGGCACCAGGAAGGACACTTCATTTAACAGTACTTTGTGGAAGCTGTGAGTAAGCACCTTAATTGTCAATTCAGTCTGTGGGGAACACTTTGACTTAGAATATTTATCCACTTACATTTTTAGTGGAATAAAAGTATATTTATACTGCCAGCTATCAGGGATACAGTCTTTGGACTGAACTTGATATGAATTTAACCTTAGTATTAATTTGCCGGCGATTTGTTATCCATGTGGTAGAATGGATAAAAACAGATCTTTTTTTTTTCCTTTTTTGCTTAAAAAAAAAAGTCTTTTGCTGTATAAAAACAGACTAGAATTTTGCAATGCTGGTGTCATGGTTACAAGGCAAACTCAATGCTAATACCTCTCTGGCATGATAATAGCTCTCTAGTGTTGTGGCATGGTTTTAAACTGGGAGGTGATGGAAATGCCCCAGGGTGGTAATGGACAGGGTCTGGTGTGTAGGATTGTGTTGTGGGATCCCAAATATGGGGAGGAAAGTGCCTCTGGTGACATGCTTGTGGTGATCTGAGAGCTGAGCACGTCCTAACTGCCACCTGGTGAGGTATCATAGAATCATCTGGGCTGGAAGGGACCTTCAAAGAGCCCAGGGCCTCGTCGAGCCTCACCTTGAATGTCTTCAGGGAAGGGGCCTCCACCACCTCCCTGGGCAACCTGTTCCAGTGCTCCACCACCCTCATTGGAAAGAACTTATTCCTAATATCCAATTTAAATCTGCTTTTCTTTGGTTTAAACCCATTGCCCCTCATCCTGTCACTGCAGGCCTTTGTAAATTATTAGGTCTCCCGAAGCCTCCTCCAGGCTGAACAATCCCAGCTCCCTCAGCCTGTCCTTGTAGCTGAGGTGCTTCAACCTCCTGATCATTTTCGTGGCACTCCTCTGGACCCGCTCTATCAGGTCCATGTCCTTCTTGTATTGAGGGCTCCAGACCTGCACACAGCACGCCAGGTGAGGTCTCACCTGGAGATAGTGGGTTGCCTTGCAGGATAGTGAAGCCATGTCTTGTGGTCTGGGCTGGAGCAGCCCTGCAGACTTGCCCTACAGAGCAGAAATGCTATGAACACGGTGTTACTTCCTACTAGGGAGAGGAGGCTTTGAAAGAAGGGAGCTTGCCAGGACATGTTTCCATACCTACAACCTGAATATTCCTTTTCTGTCACACTCAGTGGAAAACATGTTTAGCGTGGTTAGTGTGGGCTACATACTTGCTTTTGTGCTTGAATCACAAAGGTTTTAGGGCTTCTCCTTCAACTCAAGATGTGAAGTCGTGAGCTTTTAATCCTGTATGCCCAGAAGCTTCATCTCTCAGTGATGGCAAAGATTGTTGCTACCCTACTGGACATGCACATCAGCTGAAATGTTGCCTCAATAATACTGCCATTGCAAGGGCAAACTCTGATCTCTAGTCTCTTAAAGAATATCAAATAATTCTAAACTTCAAGGAGCTGGCAAAATTTGATAGAGCAGTAGGGATGTGGATGACTGATAAAAGCCGAAGTCTGCCTGCAGAAGTGTTAAACCAGCAGGTTGGCAAGAAGCTTCTCACTAACGAATTAGAGCACCAAAATACTGCATCTAATTGAAGTTTTGGAAAAACATGTAGTGTAGAGACTGCAATTTTCCTTATAAGTGGGGAGATGATGTATGTGTTCGTGTGATCTCATGAACATCTGACAAAATCTGACCACTGAGTGATAAACTCAATAGTTGCTGCCAGCCCAAGCAGTTCATATACAAGTGAAAGCATTTTATTTTTCTGAAGTGAGTTTTGGGAAAGCACTGTACACAGGAAGCAGAGGTGTTCCAGTGAGATGTGAAAAGATGTAAGACACCGTAAGAGCCTTTAAGAATGAGCTTTTGAGTATTTCATGTGCCCAGCTATCAGTCTTTTGAGCTTTGAAGTTGCTGCATCGGTGTTTACATTTGGAAGAATAGACATTTTTTTTGTCTATTTAGACACTTTTTGTTTTTCTCTCAGCCTATTACAGCTTTTCATATGCTCTCTAAAAATTAGCTTCCATTTTTGGAGTAGAAATAATGAAAAGAATGGTGAGAATTATTTTATAGGCCTCTGTGTTCAATGTATAAGAAGGATTTAATATATGTTAATCAATAATATGAATTCATTCACTGATCACGTTCCTCACTGATGTAATACTAAACTAGTATGTCCTGAACATTAAAACAAAATACTTCAATTAGTGTTTTATCATGTACTTAGTCATTTTTTTTGAATGAAGACTGAACTAGAGATGAATAATTTGGATTCTGAGTAAATTTATTCTAATCTGTATGGCCTTCTGTTTTGCTTCTGTCACTTTTGTGGATTTTATGAGAATAGATATGTTAAGCCAGATACTAAGATCTATTTTTGCTTATATAAAAAGATTAATTTAGATGTTAAATGCTTGTAGTAGAATGTGACGTTGAAGCTGGAAATATCTAACCGTTAAAAATATCCATGAGATACTGTTTCAAACAGTACCTTCTTTTCTGGAGTAATTCCTGTAATTCTGACCTGAAGTTAATCAGGCAGTGCGATTTTATGCGAATATGATTATGAAACCTCTGAAAGTGAGTATCAGGAACAATAACCAGAACATTGTGTACCTGCATGCATCTTCTACAGTGGCAGAGTTATAGCAAGCAGAACTGACTTGGTTTTCTCTTTTAATAGAATTTTTTTGCATTTACTTTTCTCTCCATATTTTAATTTTTTGAGTCAATCCTGTGTTGTGCTTTTCCTGGAGGACAGAGGCAGCAGCTGCTGCAGCTGAGAATATCTGTTGCCATGCCTAATGGTGTGGTTATCATATCCCTGTTAAGACTGGCACCGGGACTACTGAATTAATACTCAAGTCTGTGGTCTTGTCCTTGGTACTGTTGCATTAACCAGAGCTGCATACTAATACCTTATCACTTTGATTTGCAGTTCCTGTCACACAAAAAAAACCTGAGAATAGGCTGATTGTAAAATAGCATTCAGAAGCACAGAAACTGTTGTCTTCTTAAGACAAGTTTTTGCATCAGGGAGAGGAAGAGGGAAGGCAGGAAAAGGCAGGACTGGGGGAGTGAAAAGCTGAGGCAGAACCAGGCTGAGGGCACAGCAACAAGTGATGGAGAAAGCATTTGAGTCTAACTTTCATGTGCCACCAGAAGAGGGTCACACCCCCTCTAGTGGCTTGCATTCCTACTTAGTTGTGATAATAATATAAAATTTGATGAACATATATAACTACAGTAGTGTATCCCAAAGATAAGTTATGACTCTCTTTTAGCTTAGTGTGCCTGGTATTTTTAGTACTTTTTTTATCACTGAAAGATGGTAGCATGTTTTGTAAGTGTTAATTAAATATAACTCAGGTTACCCATCTTCATGCTTCTGCGTTTTCTGATAGACGTTTATTCCACATCAGCCTAACTTTAGACGAAGAACGCTACACAGGCTTGCAGCTCTCCATGTTAGACCAGTGCTTTACGTTTCTAGGTAAGGACTGAAACCGTTGAGCGGTGACAGTCACTTTCTGTAAGTAGTAGCAGCCTGTTCATACTGCCATCAAGTGGATGCAAGGCACCACGACACCAGCCTTGTGCTTCAAGTTTCTCATCACCTGTGTCTGTCTTAATAAACCTAACCTTGCTTACTTGCACGTCAATTCTGACACTTCTCCTTTCTGCCTGCAATACTGAAGAAGCAGAGTTAGCTCTCTAAAACAATGGGCTTACATGGGAATATGACTATTTTTTTTTCTCTGTAGTTTGTCTGCAAATGACTTACCACATGAGGTTGATTTTGATATCCATGTTGCTAGCACATGTGAATAATTGAGACTCCACTCAATGTAGAAAAAAGTACTCAAACATTAACTGCCAGAATTGAAGTCATATTCACAACCATATTCAGAACTTTCTGTGGGTCATGTTTCTTTATGAGCAATGTTTTGCTATTTCTTTTCCTGTAACTTCAGTGTGTAGCCTGAAGTTATTCGCGTTCAGCTTTTCACTGTTGTTCTGAAGATGACATAATGAAATGATCAGATATAAAAACGGACTCAGACATCTAAAGGGAGACTTTAAGTGTGCTTCAGGTGTCTTCACTCAAAAATAGCCTTATGGCTACCTGATCAAGAAATGCCTTGCACTCAGTAGCTACATCCCTGTTCATCCACAAAGTTATCTAGTGTGTCTGCATACATTGCTGCTTCAGTATCACCAGTGATCATCAGCAGTGTCATCAATTACTAAAAATTGAACAACCTTTTCTTTTGCTAGATGCTGAACATTTTCCAACAAGATAACTTTTTTTATTATTTAAAGCTTCATCACATTTTAGATGTCTAAGAGGAATATTTCTGTGCTGATTTTTTCCTCATGGAGAAGCTCCTTTGAATTTTTCCTTTTTTCTTTTAATCTACTCAAAATATATTTTTCTCAAGCTGTTTCTGAAAATATTTTCTTTGCCAAGCTCTTGCACACCAAAGTTCTATGAAGAAGGCCTTGATGCTTGGCTGTGAGCTGGGTTACACATGGCTGGATACATGTCACAGGTACTGTGAGGACCCCAACACTGTCCATGTGGTTTTTTAAAAAAATAGGTTTGGTGGTGTTTGGGTTTTTTAATTGCATCCTCAGAACTTTTTCATTCTATGTTCTAGTTTATGGCTCATTCTAAAGCTCGCTTTTTTTCTCCAGCTTCTCCAGTTGTATCATCCTGTTTGCATGAAGCTTGTCTTCCCTCAGTGTGTTCCCTTTTTCTTTCCCTGTTGCTATCTTTTTGCTAATGTCTGTTTTCTCCCTATGCTTTATGCAGGGGTGCATCTGTGAAAGGGGTAAGAGTTGCAATAGATTAGCTGTTGGGTAGAGCTCAGCATGCATCACTTCTTATGCAGACACTTAACATGGTGGTGGTGGGAAAGGTCATTCCACAAAACATTTCAACATGTTTGAAGGACTACTAGATTTCAGGCCAGTGAAAATTGGGACCGGAGGTTATTACAGGCTGGCACTGTTTGCCACACAGGCATCCTACATCTCCACTTTCAGGTATTAGTAGAAAAGAATACAAGGATGTAGAGTATCCTATGTTCCCACCAAATTGTTTGCAGGTAGGAACAAGTAAGAAAAGAAAACTTAGCTGTATAAACTAAGTTTACTTAATTGCATAGCTGAGGGGGTGGTTGTATATCCTTAAATATGCAAGGAGAAGGATAGTAATGTGGAGAGAAAACAGGAGAAAGGGGAGAGAGAAAGAAACCAAAGAACCAACAAAACAACCCTGTGTCTTAATTTTTCTTCTTGTCATCTTTTGGTCAGTACTAATACTTTCAGAAAGCATTAGTCAGGATGCCAAGTGCAAAAATACTCAAGGTTAGTTAGTTCTTTGAACTCTAGTTTTAACAAACTCCTAACATATCCTGAGTTTTGACCTCTTATCTCTCAGCTGTAGTTAATCTGCAGCAGTTAGTGTTCAGACAACTGGTAATGAGCTTTCCTGCAAGCTTATGAAATTCTGCAGGAAGTCACCTTTTTTGTTCTTGCTTTTTGTTTGTAGCTGGCAGCTTTGATTACCAGAACATTAATGACTCTTCCAGAGCCCCAAATCTACTTTTTTGTGTTGTAAAGATGAGAACACATTCTGCCCTAGGTTAAATTGTGGGGGTTGAGGGAAAGCCTATAAAATGGAAGGAGATTAAATAGTCAAAAAGAGGCAATCCATAAAAAAAGAGATAGATTGGTCTGCTTAACTAGGTTGTCCAAGTGCTGTGGGGTATTGTATCAGCTTAAGAGAGGAAAATAAAAGGTAATCATTCTGATATAGAAGCTAATGTGTTTTAAAGACCCTCAAGTCTCTTTTTGTGTAAACAATTTAAGCTCTTTAGCAAATACTACAGATACTGTATTTTTTTTCAGGTAGAAATGAAAATAGTGCCATTTATTTCTTGGTTGAGTCCCTAGTTTATCCTGTGTTGTTCCTTAGCTCTCTGAACTATTGTTATTAGGCACTATCTCTCCTCCTGCAGAAGATTGCTTCAAGGAGATCCTGAAGTTAATTCTGTGCTTAGATGTAATCACTGTGTCTATATGGGATTCTTAGCCAGCTCTTGAATGCCAGAAAGTGCTCCATGTAAAATACACTCTAGATAAAATTCACCATTCATTGGTGACCTGGAATCCAGGGTTCAAGCCTTGATGTTGGTTTAACCATGGCAGCACCCAGATTGGGGTCTGGCATGGGGGGGGCGAAGCTTCATTTCTAGGCAGTGCAGCTCCTTCATGAGTGCTCACTGTGTCCAAGTTCCATGTTGAACCCAGAAGCAAAGATATGTGTTTTGTATTATTATTGTGTGCTTTTCTTGAACAGTCCTAAACTATGTTGTGATTTCTTTTAATGAAATTGTAAGTAATACATTTAATAACTTGGGTAATTTTTTTACATTCTCTCAAGAGAGTAACAGGAGTAGTAATTCTAATGAGAAAATTTTCAATGCAAGTGTTATGGAGGCGATGAATCCTTGTCTTCTTTAGGCACATTGTAGGTTTATATTTTTTGAAAGTGTGTGCCTTTATTTCACATTTCCATATATTATTTATGGTTTTATAACGTAGAAATCTCACTCATGGGCCCAAGACCCCAGTACAGCAGGTGCTGTACAGGCAGTGAGCAGGAGGCAGCTTCTCCGAAGAGATGGTCGGAAGTATTACAAAAATGACAGATGGGATGTTGTAAATACATGCCTGCTGACCTTTCAGTAGGCTTCTGTGGACCTTTTGGACACTTTGAGGGAATTTAATTTTTGTACTTTATAAATTTTTCAGCTGAAAGTAGGTCACAAAAAGGAATGTCAAGGAAAGAAGAAAAATCACGTAAAAGTAGTCACAGTTGAGAAACTGTGTGAGTGGCAAACTTTTCACCTCTAAGAACTAGACAACGTTTGCAGATTAGTTTGTCTCAGGGAATCACAGGGTGGTAGCATTAGGCCACAAGTTGGATCTAGTCTTTCCAGGGACAGAATGATAAATGCTACCTCTGCTACATTTGCATTAATAGAGTTGTATGTTAGTGGTCACCATACACCAGAAGGATCCTGAAACAATGTTCAAGATGCCTTTCTATCAAAAATATACTATGTGTTTTCCTTATGCGTTATGGTTTAATA
>BJBW01002628.1:15892-47738 GCA_004320125.1 Scolopax mira | reverse complement strand
TCAGTGTCAAACCCTTCCCCCTCCTCCTATGGCCCCCCCTCCCTGATCCAGAGTCCCTCCCCAGCTTTCCTGGAGCCCCTTTAGGGACTGGAAGGGATTCTAAGGTCTCCCCAGAGCCTCCTCTTCTCCAGGCTGAACCCCCCCAACTTGCTCAGCCTGTCCTCACAGCAGAGCAACTCCATCCCCTGAGCATCTTCGTGGCCCAGCCAGGTCTGAACCTAAAGGCAATTTGAAGTAGGACAAGGAAGATTCACATATATTTAAAAAAGCTGTGATGCCATAATCGTTATTGCCTAACTCCTTATTTCTGTTTGTCTTTCTCACAAGTACCCTCCTAAGCCAGAACCAGATAAAAAGCAGAGATCACCCCCTAAGAGCACAGATTCAGAGCTGATGGAGAGGACAAAGCAGAGAGCCTCTTCCAGAGCACTTCTCCAGCAACCTCCCACACAGACAACAGCAGGTCAGGTTTCTCAAACCCAGAAAAAGCTTAAGCCACAAACTTAAGCCTCTTTCTCTGAAGAACCCAAAAGCTCTGAAAGTACTCAGGGAACGGACACATTTAGCTGAGAGATACCATTTTGTGTCCCCTTTCTGACCATCAGCATCATGCCTCAAACCACATCTTTCGGGCTCTCTGTCCATGGGAACACTGTTCTGGTGCTACCAGCTTTTGAAAAGAAACTCCATTCCTCACGCTAATTGCAGCCCATCTGTTGCACCCGCCTAAAATAATTAAGCAGTGGGATTCCAAGCACAGCATCTTATTTTGAGATCACAAATGACTGGGAAAGAGTGGAAAAATTAATAGGTTGGCTCTGAAAAGGGTGCTGCAAGGTCGCCTCCCAGAGAGTTTTATTATTTACCTCAGTTTTGCAGGCTATTTCATTTAAAATAAAACTACTTCGGCTGAAAGGAGGTTGCTTTCCATACTGAAATATAGTCCTGCTGCCAAATTTAGGCAAACATGGAGCCAGGCCAACTTTTAAGGGTAATCTATGCAAATTGTATATTTGCTCTAGATCAATCCAAGAGGACTCTGGCAACCATAAACTTAGCTAAAGAGAACAGGGTGCTGCTTGCTTTGCCTCCTTTAGAAATCAGGTGCCACTCTGGAGCAGATCATGGCACGTGCTTCACAAAAAATCCACTATGTAATGGTTTACGAAAGAAAGAATGTATATAAATGTGGATTCCCTTCTCCACACACCCCTTTCTAACCTAACCTGATATTGTGAAATCAGCAATTACTCCCAAGGACTCAAGCACCTAATTGTACCCTTTAGGAGAAGTCACAGCTTCCATCGTTGCACGAGTTCTCTTCTTATTCCTGACAGAGCTTATACTTGCTCTGGGGAAAACCACACTTTTTTTTTTTAAAGAACATTGCTAGAGGTCTCTTGAAGACCAAAAGCAAAAGGGAAAAAGCTTCTCACATCAAACATACTACATCCCTTCGGTGCAGCTTACAGGACCCTTACAGACACACTGAGCTGCATTAAGGGAATGAAATGCTCACTCAGTAGGATGCAGATGAAGCTATGAGCACACCTGAGCTGATTTTTACCTATTCCAGGCTGGAACACACACAAACAAACTGGATTTCCCCTTGTTGGTGTTAGGCTTTTTGCAACAGCCCTTTAGAATGGGCTTTGGACACCTTTAGAATGGAAGAGGACACCTTCCCCTTAGCTCAGCAGAGCAGATCTCATTCCTCTTTTCAAGCATATACCCAAAACCTGAGTGCTAAGGTTAACTCCCAGGCAGGGACACAACAGAAAGCTTTGCCTGCAGCTGATTTGTACTGGTGCCCAGTGTATGGCATCCATGCTTTGGACTGCTCTCTCCCAGTCCAGCTCCTCACAGCAAAGCAGAACAGCACAAGCTTGTAGAGCTCCACAGAGCTGTGGATCCTGTCATCCCCCTCGACAGCCTGTTACACAGTCAGGTAACAGAAACCATCTCAAGAAGGAGAAAAAAAAAAAACTAACCAACAAACAAAAACCCCACAACCTAAAAAACTAGTAAAGCTCATTCAGAGTTCCCACTCCGAGCTGGAGAGCCCATGACACCAAGTGCTGTAATGTTTATTTTTCCCTAAGTATTATGCAGAAATGTTTAAGTGACATTACCCTCCCAGCCCTGCTCCCGAGGCAGCTGTCCCTACACTGAAAGCTAAATATGTGTATTTTTATTTGCTCTCCTTTCCGCTCCCTAGCCCCATTCCATCACTCAAGGAGGGGTTGCACCCAAGGCACAGATATCAAGACTGTTATTTTCCGCTCACTTTCTTTTCACAGCCCCAGGTTTTTGCATAAATCACTTGTGAGAGAAAACCTGTCTTTCCGAGAGCTCTTCCCCTCCTGAAGGAACTGATGATGTTATCAGAAAGTAGGACACATTGAGCTCTGTCCTACCTTCCAATGGGCCTACAGCAGAAGTTCTCACAGATGGCAGGATGCCAATAACAACCCAGGCCACAAAGACAGTAAAATAAGGCACTGAGAGTTCTCCGGTGGATGCCTACTCAGACCTAGGGAAAGCAACAGAAAAGAGAATACCCAGCAGCATCTTCTGGACAGTAACTGAAACAGTATGAGCGGTCAGGGAAGCCAAATCAAGCCCCACTAAGCCTGGGTGGTGACCAGTCATAGATTCTGCCTTTGGGATGTACCTGCTGATTCTGCTGCTGACCAGGCTCCAGCTGGCTCTTCCACCACGAACCAGCCGCCTCGGTGCTGACAGCAGCAAAACCCCTCTGTCAGAGGAGGAAACTGCTCTGACTCAAAAGCACCCAGGGAACAACGGAGCCAGTGAGTAACGTGGTGCCATTTACACACAGTCACGTTGCTGGCTGTAACCATTACCATTTCTTCTACTCTTTTCTCTCCTTGGCACCTGCTATGACTGCTTATTCTTCAAGTTTAACCAATTGCTCGCTAAGTGGTGATAAAGCTCAGCCAGGAGCATTCTGCCATGAACTGTTAATTCCTTTAAAATAAACCTGACAAATTCCAAGCTACTGTTTTTTTGGTTTTTTTTTTACCTGATGTGCTGATTCCTTGCTCAGGACTCCACATCCTTGCCTTAACACCAGTCGCTTTGCAGGTGGTTATGGGACTCTGAAGAGCTTGTAATTGCTTAGAGGCTCCAGGAGTGTTTTCTCCAGACCTAAACATTCCAAAAGCAATGAGACTCCCTCAGCACAGGACCTGCCTGATCAACACCAAGTTTTGTTTATTGAACAAGTGAAAAAACCTGGGGTTTTCAACAATATTTCATGTTATTTTTCTACTTTAAACAAAGTTTCAGCCACATTTCCTAAGGAAACAAGGCACATGCAGTTATATGATCCCACTATACATTAGACCTTCTTCTCCTTCCCATTATTTTGAAATGCAACAGCCAACGTCAGCTACACTGAGAATAGGAAACAAATCTCGTAGTTTTATAGTTCTTTCAAGTTCTGTAACTAGCAGAAAAGAGGAAAGATGTGTTACTGCCCAGTGAGCGAGACTAAAAAATTCAGACTTATTTCAGGGAATCGACACAAGAGTGACATATCAGACAGTCATTTTAAATTCTCTGACTCACAGAACTCCTTTTTTCAGTTTTACTCCTCTGCCTGACAGGGAAAGGCAAGCAAGGATGGATAATTCCACGGGAAAACCAGCGCATTCTGTTTGCTTAAAGCCAGCTCAGAAGTCTACAAGAGCTACACTTACTGATTTTTTGGTCTTTTAAGCTTAAAAGTCAGTAGGAAAAGCAAACGCCACTTTTCAAAACCATTTCAGTTCTGCAAAAATGCAACGCTCCGGGTTGAGTACAGAGTGCTGTTATTTTTGGAGAGTAACTGACTCAAGCAAACCCACAGTCAGAACAGAAATGCAATAGCAAACCAGAATGAATGGTGAAAAGAAAAGATGTAGTTTTAAGTTATCCACAGGTGCTGTTTGCATGATCAGAATGATCACTTGAGCTAGATTTTCTGCTTGTGTAAACTCGCATGGTTTATTAACTTTGGAATACGTGGACAAGGGCTCACACTCACTAAAGTAGAGATGGCTTCATATTTTGAGAAGGACCAAGTCAAAGCTACTGAAGCCAATGTACATACACCAGCTTATCCTAGGTAACATTTTGAGTTTTTAATATGAAACAGTCCCATTTAATATGGTTATTAGCTCACCAGAGTAAAGGTACACACTGTTTCTGCTCAGGAGTTACTGGGCAACGGTAATAGAGGGAGCAATGTCCTGTCAACCCCCTGAAAGGTGTGTTTTGGACACCAGATGCTCACAAACATTCCCTGAGATGAGCTAATGTGTACTTCTAAGACTGGGCATCACCCCTGCCTTGATGTAAAAAAAAAACCCAAAATCCAACAAACCAAAAAAAACCAAAAACCACCACCACAAAAAAACCAACCACCAAACTCCAAAACCCCCAGGTTCTTGGCACACTACCTATCAGGAGTCAATATAACAGTAACATGAAGAATATCTGCCTTTGCATTTGCTGCTACAGTTGTGTGCAGCCAGGTTCATTGAGCACCCCACAGCCTGCCCTCAGCACTTCAGCCACACGTCCCTGCTCCCATGAAATCATAACTGAAAACACAGTGAACAGAGATTCCTTCATTCTGGACTCTTTCAAGGTGACAGTCCATCAGTCTAACAAAATCTGACTGTCTGGGTAATACCAGCATTTTTTTTTTTTTCCAGGCTCCTCCTCCTTTAGGATTTAAGGATGTCCCAACCCTTTGCACATCTCCAAACAATTTCTGCAGCTCCTGGTTTGAATCAGCCTCAGGTCTGGTCTCATGAGCAGGAACTGGAGGAGTCATCATTACATTCCACTCCGTTTCCTCTCCCCATGACTCCTTCCTGGAGAGCCAGCACACTGCTCTGCCTCTGCCAAGGACAGCATGGAGAAGGCATCCACAAGCTCAGACTCATTGTCTGCATGACCTCGGGGCTGCTTTAACAGCTAGCAGACTAACAGGCTTTGTAGGGTAAGCACCAGATTTCTAAAAGAAAGGAGCATCTTGTCTTGACTGAAGTACTTTCCCTTTTCCTGTGACAAACTCAAAGTTGAATAGAATTAATTTCAAGTGAGCCAAAACCACAGCAGACAATTACCAAGAAGCCTGCTCCCTTGGTGAGCTGGAGTAAACAGCTGCCATATAGAGCTAAAATCCCTTCCACAGACTCCAGACCATCTACGCTGTGGTTAACTGCTCTTTGTGCATGAAGAGGTTAAGCCAAATTGCAAAGCTGCTGCAACTCACACACACTTCAAATGTTTCTACTTTCCACCCATTTGGGGTTCTATCCTTGTTATTGAAAGGCAACAACTTTCTTGGGTCCCTCAGCTGCCCTAAAATAGGATCTGCATCTCAGTGTGGCTGCTATCTTTACGACAAGGTAATTGAAATAATCTTTCTACTCCCCGTCAGTATCACAGATCTCCTGCTTCAGTATTATTTCTAAAAATCTCTTGTCATTGCTAACAAAATCACCATCCCCACTGGCTGTGAAATATAGAGCACAAATTCCTCTAGCAACCTCCTGCTGACTTTCAACCACTTCCTCTCAGAGCAGCAGAATAATAAGGAGACAAAGAAGAAATCTTCAAGTCTTAAGATATTTGAGAATTATAAAAGTCAAACCTTTCCTGTCTGCAGCCCTTTATTTTTTCTGCTACCGCAGCTACATATGCCCATATCCTTGTTCTAAGTGTGCAGGAACGTTGGCACACACATATTTTGCAGAGGAACAGCAATTCACTATAAAGCTTTGTGCAGAGTACATTATGTACTTGTGCTCCCCCTGCAGAAAAATAAGTGCAGCTTCTGTCTATATGATTCTCCCAGTTTAGCAAAGTGAGAGAATTTAAAATTGCATCCTGTGGTCAAGAGAGTTAAAGCAAGTTGATAACAGCCCTGGTATATAATATCTGATTAGTGCCACGTAAGATGGACAATCTTTGCAGTATCTGCCACAAAGAAAACACAAAGCCCAAGACGTGCTTTGAGGTCCTTCAGCAAATAGGAAAATAGCATTTATATGACTAAGAGTGGCAGTAACTACCATGGATGGTTTACAGACACTTTTGTAAATTACACAGCAGTTCCAGACTTCTATACAAAGCTGTGTAATTATGTCTAATAGATGGAAAAGTAATGACTGACCTTGGCAGACAACAATTTGGAGGACTGGACTTACTACTCAGAGAGTATGCCATTTAATAAACTACTTCATGGAGACTTGCAATTCACCCCACCAGCTCCCTGTATTAGGAATCATTGCCACACTACAAGAATTCACTTGCACTGAAACACCACAAGGTACCAAATTTTTATGCTTTGCAATTCCCACTATTTCAGCAATTATTTTTCCTAGTTACTATCCCAATGTAAAAACAAGTTAGAAAGCAAGGTGGTGGTACTCACCCAGGAAAACAGCAAAGTTCTCTGCCTGAATGATCCCATTGGACATAAGTACAATGGGCACGTTTTTGATCTACAGCCCAGTCATGATGCTCCCCAAGAAAGGTTTTATATCAAAGTAGAGCAACATAAGTGCAACTTAAATCTTAGTCGAGAAAAATGTAGTCTTGGCCAGTTTGCAGATTTGAAGACTATTATAGAGAATAAAGATATAGGGCTACAGCTTGATATATCCTCACAGGATTAAGGTAGACAAAAAAATACATAATCAAGAAAGAATAAACCTCAAAACTGGGATCAGAGGTACAGCACTGATACATGAGCAGCCCATGCTACCGCTCTCTTTTTATAAAGTCTTCTGCTCTGTGTAATTTCAAAAGCATCCCAGTTCTTCAGCAGCCAGCAATCTCCAGGAAACATGCAAACTGAGTACTGATTTTCCTTAGACAGAAAAACAGCAAACTTGGACTAAGAGCCAAAAAGAGAAGCCGTAGGCCTGACAGACAACAATACTGCTAGCATAAAGGCGCTTAAAACAAGTGTGACTGGAGGAAAAAAAGACATGGACCTGACTTCAAAGGTGCTAACCCTCTCAGCCCCCAACCTTTCATCTCTGTGCAGGGAATGGGTACTGACATTTTAGAAATGCCTTGGTGCACTCTACACATTTAACAAACCTGCAAACCAGATTCTATACTCGAATGTCTCTTGCTTAGTGAGTTTCTAAGGCTCATGGTTAGACATCCTCCTCTTCACTGGGGTCCTGACAAAAGGCTGAATCAAAGTGTCCTACCAGTCCTGGTTAAAAGCAACTGCAGCCTATTTAAAGCACAAAAAGGAGAGAGCATATTTTTAACTTGTCTGATTAAAGTTACCTACAGTTAACATATGGTTTGGGAAAAAAAAATAACTATAAAGATATACTAACCATGTGTTTCAACAGGACTTCGATACAGGTCTCAGAAATACAACAGTTCTCTAGCAAGATTAATCAATTTTTAAATGTGCCTGTAGCCTTTCTTTAAAACACCATCATAAAGATCCAGCCAACTTCTACATCAACAGCTAAGGGGTGTCAGAGGCTTTCAATTTGCTGCCATCTAGTGACAAGAAGAGCAGAGTAAGGATATAAAAGAACAGAATTTCAAAAAGAATTTTTCAAAATGCTTGTGAAGAATTTTTGCTTATCCCATCTCCCACAACCAACTGTTTTTATAATACATCATCCAGTCAGACCTTAAATAGCAACTGCAGAACTTCAGCTGTGGTCTAAGACACCTCTGGCTCAGACACACAGGTGGGGACAGCAGCACAGGACAGCAGGTGACTGTACCAGCAGCACCAAGTCACTACACAAGGGCTCACACCATTCTTTTGAGGAGAATAAAGCATATTGCTGTCAGGTTTGCCCTTGGAAAACTGCTCACCGAGATTCAAAGTTTCCTCCTACTAATTTCCTCACATTCAGAAAAAGGGTAAGAGTAATCCGCACACTTAAATATATATTTTTTTTTAATTACAATTACGGGTTAAAACTCATTACAAGTGTTTTTATTGCTTTGAACTTTTCAGAAATATCTTGGGCGTTTGCCATCCTGCAGGAGGATTTTTCAAACCAGCTCTTTTCCAGATGCGCTCCAAATCTTTCTCAAATTTCATCTAAAACAGAAAAATAAAAAGAAAGAAAAAATGGTAATACAGCTCAGAAGCAACAGACAATTATTCAGCCACTGCTCATGTGTCCCATGCAGAATCTAGGCATAATGCACACAAAGGAAATAAATGCTTTTTAAGTAGGCAGCTTCTTCTAAGTGTCAAAATAGTTTACCTTACTGCACAAAATACATTAAAACGCAGAAGGATTTTAGTAGCAGTATATTTACAAGTCCTGTGCGAGGAAAACTAAGAAGGTTGAAAACAAAACTGTAAGAAAATTAAGAGGATTTCCACATCATAGTGTTCAACACCGCTTCCTACAAATCTGAAAAAAACAGAATTACAGTTAACCCCAATTTGCACTTACACAAAGTGAAAACTGCCAGAGAATGAACTAAACTGTAGCAGAGCAAACCTAAGGGACTACTGAAAGGCAGCGTTGAGTGAGAACACCTACAGTTTGAATGAAGACCCATGTCTTCCCTCACAGCTTCTATTAAGGGAAGTAAAAGGCTTCTACATAGAAAAAGACAACAGGAAGCACTTGAGGATATTGGCAAGACAGGAAAGAAATTAAGATTAAACCAATCTCCCTGATAGAATGCAGACATGTGAATTCATCTTTCACACAAACAGTAAAATTCTTCTCCATTAACCAGATGTATTTGCAAGTTATCACCACAAAAGAGAAATTAGACCTTGTAACTATCACACACCTGTTTACGACCACAGAAATATTCTAAATTACAACTTATGAAGGTGCACGGGTCAAACACAAAACAAAAAAAGCTATTGTACCAGTAAGTACTGAACTCACTAAGGCTCTCCAAGCTCCTCACATTTTTCCCCAAATCAATTCACCTCATCATCTTGTACTTGAGCAGAGACCAGTCTGAGAAGCGGGCACATTTACGTCACATTACCCTGAGTTTACCTGACGCTTCTTCTTGCGACCTTCCTTTATCCTCCTCCGTATAAACTTTCTTCTCTTTAGCAGCTTTTTGAATTTGTGCCGATTCATTTTCCTTCTGCGAATCTTCAAAACGTTCTTACATTGAAGCGTGTTGCTGAGTCCTCCCTCTCCTTCCTCCACATCAGCTCCCTCATCAGTTGGGGGACAGTCATATCGCTGGAGAGGTTCATAGCCCACTTCTTCCTGAGCATTAAGGCCTTCTGCTTTAGGAAGGGAGTACCTAACCGTCAGCCAGCTTTCTAAGGGGCTGATGGAAAGTTTTCTGGGGATCAGCATCTCTTCCAGTTCAGGGTCCAGGGCATACCACTGGTGAGGCTGGGCTCCACTCTTGTTAGATGGCTGAGTGCTATAGCGTGCAGACGTAGAGTGACAGCAAAGAAAAGAAGACACTGACCTGGGCAAAAGGCGGCCTTTGAGAAGAAAAAAATTTCACTTAAAAGGCAGAATTTTCAAACAGAAAAACTCAAATCGCCAGACTACTGTGGCCAGAATAATCTAATAAAGGAAGGACGTATTTTTTAATTTGAAAATGGTGGTTATAACACCATCTGCTAAAATTACATTACACAATGTTTCACTTTGTCAACTGCATAAGTGCAATTTGGAAGGAAAGGGAACTCTTTGCTGTAGGAAGGCTTTCTGCTGCCAAGGAACCTCCTCCTCCGCTTAAAAGAGGTCAAATCAGAGCTACACAACACTGACAGAACAGAGCAGAGACACAGTAACATTCCACGACCACTGAATGAACACCAGCCTCACCATCCTTGCACTGCTTGCTGGTAAAGTAGTGTCTGGCAGCCTAATTACCCCAGAAAAGAAAACCCACAAAAACTAGGTCACATGACACCCGTTTACCTGCAATGCGTGAAGCCTTCAGTAACTGGGAAGTCACTTGTGATATTAACATATTGTTTCTCTTTGTTCACTGTCAGAGCCAGTAATGACTGTTAAAATAAGAAGAACTGTTCAATGAGGCAAGCGTGGTTTTTTTTTTTTTTTAAAGCCTCAAATTTTAACCCAAAACCCCCCAAAAGACGGGCTGAGACTCTCTAAGCACCCTACCCGGATTTTGCTGCAGGGGCCTGGCCCACAGGCACTGCGGTAGCTCAGCTGCTGGGGTGATATAAAGCTCTGGCTGGCCCAGGTTTTAAAATACGGTAACTCCAGCCCGCTCCCCCCTGCACACCTCGGCCCAGCTCAGCGCGAAGGCGCTGGTTCCTCAGCAGAAATCGCAAAAAAAGGCGCCCGTTGCCCTCAGGCCGTGAGGCACAGCCGTGCGGCCTAACCAAGGGCTGCTACAGAGGCGGGACGGCCCGTCCCTCAGCCCGACACCCTGCGGGAAGCCTCCCTCTCCGCACCCCGGCCAATAAAGCCCGCCGCCGCCCCGCTCCCGAGGCACAGCTCGCTCAGGGCCAGCGGCCCCTCAGCCCTTCTCCCTTCCCTCAGCCCGCGGCCGCCATCACTCACCATCCCCGCCCACCGCCGCTACGCAACTTCCGGCGTCTCCGCCGGGCGGGGCAGCGCCCCCCAGCGGCCCCCGAGGCGAGGGCAGGCTGAGGCGGCGGAGGGAGGGCATGGCGTCCCTCGGCTGCCATTCGGCAGGGAAAGGGAGGGCAATGGCCAAACAGCACGGCCCCTCCTCAGCGGAGGCGGTCGGCGGTGGCAGCCTGGGCAACTGGCCCAGGTTGCTCAAAGAAGCTGTGGCTGCCCCATCCCTGGAGGGGTTCAAGGCCAGGTTGGAGGGGGCTTGGAGCAACCTGGTCTGGTGGGAGGTGTCCCTGCCCAGGGCAGGGGGGTTGGAACTCAATCTTTAAGGTCCATTCCAACCCACACCATTCTATAACCTCCTCTTATGTTGGAGAATCCAGGGGAGGAAGCACTCTCAAAGCTTTTGCCGATAAGCTGCTTCTTCCCAGCACCCATCTCTGCCCAAATCATGGAGCAGGGACTGTTTCCATCACCTCTCCTCATGGCAGGCTGCAGAAAGCACATCCACTCTGTTCCCCAGCCCCTGACATTCAATTCAAACCAAATAGTTCAACTTGCCCCTTTTCCTGTCAGGTTTGTGTGGATGCTGCAGCCACATTCTGGAGATGGGGAGTCAATGGCTCCCAGCTGTCGGGGAAGCACCGTATCCTGTTCACCTGCTCCATCACGGCAGCACATCCCTAAAAACGGCTCTGAGCACAGAAGCGTGGCATGGCAAGGAGTTGGGAAGGCAAGACTTCATATACCCGTGAGCGTGGGGATGGCAAAAGGCAGCCGGACATCTCTCCTTAGCTCCATCCCTCATCTCCATCCCAGGGCAGGGCCCAGGCACCGCCTGTTTCTCCCACTCACCTGCCTCTTGTTTGTCTTTTCTTACCCAAGCACAGGAACCCACCGCCTTGGCACAGCATGAAAGTGCCTAATCAGCTGGCATGAGGGAGCTACGTTGAAGCCAAACCCAGACTTCAAAGAATTTTCTGCTTTCATCCCTCCCTCAGCCAGAACACACAGATCTTTTCACCAGCTGCTTTTAGTATTTCAGACCAGACCAAGGGTCTGCCTCAGTTATAGGTACACACCACCACCCTAAACCCATCCAGCCCCAAGGAGACAGCAATGGTTTGAGTTTCTTCCTGCCAGGTAAAAGTACAGTTTTCTGGTCAGGGAAGAGAGACCTACAAAGAGAAATCTACATACAGATAAGTCAACTGAAGTGGTTTAGTAAACAGGCTATTTGTTTAAACAAGACTTTATTGAAGACACTTCAGAAGTGTATGTACAAAACAACATTCCCACCCCCATATTAGGATGTTAGTCACCCACTGGGAACAAAGCAAGTGCCTGGTGTGTGTTGTCAACCTGGGGATGCTCAGAGCTTGCCATGGAACCTGCAGAAGTACAGAATTCTTGTAGTTTAAAGTGGGGCAATTTCAGCCTTGGCTCAGTTAGTACTGAAGGAAGCCTTTTCCAGAGACATGTCTCCAGCAGAGTGAACATACTGGAATCTGACAGCCTACACTGGCCTTACACTGAGGTCACATCATTTACTTCTGCAGAGAGGGAGAGATCCACTTTAGTTTTGGAAAGAGGAACCAGCCCCTGGATTTAACTTGCAGTTTTTAATCTATTTTTAGATGGTTCTAGGAGATCCCCATCACTAAGGGCACAGTAGTATCTGCAGGAAGCATTGGAACAGAGCAGTAGCATTACCAAGTAGAAGAGTCAGCCACCTCACTTTCCAAATACATCTAGAGAGAGGCTGGATATCAGACTGGCTATTTCAACTAGTGTATAAGAAAACCCTAGAGACACAGACATTAGTGGCACAAGTTAAATAGCAAGTGACATGCTGCTTCTGTAGCAAACTCTGCATTTCTACCACGGTAGAGTTTCCCCTTGCCAGTCCAGGAAGGAACCATTTTCTTTTTCACCAAGACGGTCCAGAACGGAGAGAATTCCTGGGATAGCCTCTTGGACCTGCATGGGAGCCTAGAGCAAATCAAGTTTAGCTTATTACTGTGAATATTCTACAGAACAGGAAAAAATACACTTAAGGAGTTACTAGAATCAAGTGGGATGTATCTTCACGTTCTATAGTGTGCCTCTGCAGCACATGCAAGTGTGTACTGTACAGTGGCTTCTTTCTCAAGAGTTGGTGTTGATAGATATTAGTTGTTTAGCTTAAATAAGTAAGTAATTTATTCTAATAAAAACTTAGAGTTATAATATGGTGTGATTTATACTGTTTGCCCAGCTTTACTTGGGTAAACAATAAGAGAGATTCTGAGATTTGCTGAAGCCTTTAGGCCACAATAGAGTTAATTTTCTTAGTGAATTTCCTAGCAGCCAGTACAGTGCTGTGTTTAGTCTTTTAGTATGAGGAAAATGTCAATAGCACACTGATGTTTTGGTAGTGTTTTCCCTCAGGCTGGGACTTTGCAGTTCCCCACATTCTGCCAGTGAGCGCAGGTGCACAAGAAGCATAAACCAGAAGATAAGGAAGCGACAACCCTCAGCAGAGACCGCAAATCAAACAAGATAAAGAGCAGTCAACAACCAGCCTGGACACAGAATCCAAGGTGTTAGAAGACCCCCAGGTGTGTGGGACTGCTGGGAACACCTTGAATGGCATGTGAATGCTCGGGCAGCCACCTCTCCTTGAACAGTTGTGACAACAAATGAGTGATACTTTCACGTTTTCAGAGAGTTGTCACTTACCATGTTTCCTCCCATGTCTGTCTGAAGCCAGCCTGGGTGCAAAGAAATGCAGAGAATTCCATCCGATTTCAAGTCTGCAGCAAGACACCTGGTGATCATGTTCAGTGCAGTCTGCAAGAGTGGAAACCATCTATGAGTTTTACAAACCTTGAGCAAAACTTCAAGCCAAAATAATTGACTTCCAATTAGCCAAGCTAATTCCTTCCACCCTGCTGTCTGATGACAAATGAAAGGGCAATAAGAGGATCACAGCAACTTATTCAGATGCAGTGGGGGCTTCATTCTCAGAGCTATCCATTAAGAGAAGCATTGTGAAACCTCTATCACTATCAGCCTAGTGCCCAAAGATGAAACTAAGTTATGATGGAAGTATGAAGTAGCATTTGAAACTCCTAAGGAGCTGTGGAGAAAAATAATATTGACATAAGGACTCTGTTTTTCTGCAATAATCACTACACAAACATTCAGGTTCTTTACTTCTGAAGAGGGAAAACAAGCATATTAACAGCTTATGAGTAGGTGGTGTAGGAGAAACTGTATGTCTAGTCTTGACTATTTGTCCAAACTCACTGGATGTGAAAAAACTAAAAACTCCACCTCTCGGTAACTGGCATTGACACATACAGGTCAGCATACCTTTTGATGGGTTTCATACCTGCTATCTTGCTGGAACTGAAGAGGAACACAACCCATAGGACACACATTTGATGGCACCAGTTCTTCCCTGAATGCCAAGTCCCTCTGGAATGGATCTATACCAGAGTAGTGATGGCAAACTTGTTCTTAACTGTTTCTTTACAGTTCTACCAAACTGTTCTTAAGAGTCAGCATGCTTGCTCCAGAAGTACAGTTTTCACAGGTCCCATTTCCACCCACATGAAGACAAGAACAGTTCCAGTTCCAGCCTATCCAAGGAAGTGCTTCACACCTCAGATCATCATCTTAAGCTCAGACTGGTCTTTAAGTCACAGGCCTGCCCTAACCCACTGAGCAAAGCCCCAGGAAGCCTACAAACCTTTGCTATCCTGTAGGGATAGACCTTGAGGAACATCTCATTTGCCTGGACAAGTTGCATGGAGGCAGCAAGAGAGGACATATTGATAATAGCAGCTCTGTGGCAGCCCATGCCTGTGCTCAGCTGGGCTGCCTTCCTCAGAAGGGGTAGAAACGCCTGTGAAAACAAGAGTTTGTTGTAATTTCATCAGCTTGCTCTTGGCCCATTCGAGGCAAACCGGACTCTCAGGCTGTGCTCTAGGAATTGCAGTACAAATCTACGGCACCAGCACAGAACAGTGATGGCTCCCCAGACAAGCTGACCATAGGAAACCCTTCTATAACAGCCAGCTGTAAGTAGCAAGGACCTTCAGTCTCTTCTGCCCACCTCCTCACCCAACCTGTCCACTGAAGTGACTTCATACCAGATGAATTTGAATAAAGAGAAAGATCCTTGATAAAAAGGATCTCTTGCAGCTCTGTAGGCACACAGTTTGATATCAGACCTGTATTTGTGCAGTTCCAAGGTGATAAATACTTTGGTTACATGGCCAGCTGGAAAAGTCTCTTGTAGTATCATAGATAAAGCACATTCCTGCCAATTCTTACCTTGGTGACCATCAGCTGGGCAACTGTGTTGGTTTCATAAATGGTGAGCATTGTCTCTGCTGTGACTTCTTCCAAGGAAGCAAGCACGTTGATGCCAGCATTGTTAATAAGGCAGTTCAGACCTTTGTCTCCCACGATTTCCTCCACTTCCTTGACTACTTTCTTGATGCTGTTTTCACAGACCACATCTGCACAGAAGAGCCAAGAACAGCCACAGCAAACAGTGAAACGTGTGGTTCAAATGCCATCTCTCACTGTATGACCCATGAGATAACACGGCCCAAAAGACTTTACATAGATTATGTTTTCCCAGTGTCATCTTAAGATGAGGGTGATGGTTTTCAGCTGCTGGAGGTCATGTACAGCTACTGACCACCCAGAAGACCAGTTCTTTAGATGCAGTCACCTTAGTTCAACATACTTCTGTATAAGCCCTTTACTCACCCAGTTGGAGGAGCTTGATATTGCTGTATTGCTTGCTAAGCTGCTGGAGTTCCTAGGAAGAAGAAATTATTTGGGTTATCTTTTATATAAATATATACATCCCTGTCTATTACGTAAAACAGCTTGAGATCTGCACCTTCAGAACTGTAACTGCTGTTTATTTTCATAATTGGACTGAAGGCAGTGATACTACTTGGTTTTCCTCAGCTTTCCTGAGAGCGAGATCGACTGCTCCAAGAAACTGGACTCTTCACCTGCTTAGTCAAGACAGATTACAGAGGCAGTGCTCAAGTACAACTTTGCAGTGTAACCAAAGGTCTTCCACCAAGTGGGTGCTGTTGCTGGTTCTACAGCAGACCCAGCACTCAGACTGCATTCCAAACCAGTAGTTCCCCACTTCTGTAAGAAAAGCATAGTTCTCCTGAAGCTCAGCTAGCACTAGGCATCAGCTCAGGGCAGCAGGAATGCTTAGGAAAAGCCATTGGGAGTTAGTGATTGCAGGAAGAGTTTCCTAGCAAGTTTCCTGTGGCAGTTCCATTTCCCAGCACTCTCATCAGCTTCAATTCATGTAACCGAAGGCAAAGCACACATGAAATTGGTTACACACACAGCAACTGTCCACAAGAACAGTCCTCTCTCTGATAGATAGCTGTAATTCAGTCATCTCTCTACTACCTCTCAGCAGAGGAATGGAGAAAATTATTACTATACTGGTGTTGCTGCTGGACAGAATGTGTCCAAACTGGATTTATAGGCCCAGCTGGAATACTTAGGTTTCTGTGCCATGTAGCCAAGTGGGAAGTGTGGCCAAATGCACCAGATGGATTACATACTCCCAGCTATGTTTAGGAGAGTGAGCAAACCTGGCTGAACATTCCAGCTCAAGCAAATCCATTTCTTTAGGAGCCCTTTGGGAAGAAGGGTCAGGGGGGCTGATTTTGACAGAGTGCTTCTTTGCCACTTGGAGACACTTGGGGACTCCTTGTCCTCTGTCAAGCTATAACGCATTACATCTTTTATCTCAGTTCATACCCTGCAGGATTCTCTCCAGGCTTGTTTAGAAAATTTGTTTTCCCACTGAGGACAATCTACCAATGCAGTTAAAGCTATTAAGGGGAGGGGGAAGGAAGGGAACAAGTCAGAATCACAAAAACAGAAGACATTCCTTCCCTTGGATAGGGCTTAATGGGACTGTTTTCAACAGATAAAAAGCCCAGAACACACTATCTTGTTTATTGATAGTCAGACATGAAATAGCTCTGCCATGTCAAGGCCTGCAATAATTATGTGGCTTTGGACTGTCCGCTGGACTTAGCTTGAGAATCTCTCTTACTCGATAATGAGTTCCAGAAGTGCTCTGGCTTCTTCACGTTTGTCCATTTATTTATAGTCAGATTGCTTTTCTCTGCAACAGAAACAAGCTACCAACTTTTGCTGAAAGGCCAGAGATGTTTTGTGTAGTGAGAGCAACTGAGTGAGTAAGCAGTATGTTCAATTAGAAACTCCAAACAGAGTAGCATTAAAGCATTCTCCAGAACATAAACAGCATGGAATTACAATTGCTGCATGCAAATCGGATTTAAAATTCAATGTTTTTTTCCATTTAGTTAATTAGTTAACAAGTGACTCCCACTTCAGTGGTTTAAGTTTCTCAGAAGCAGCTCCCAGGCATAAAGCTAACTTATAGACAGCTTTGGTCTTCAAGAATGTTACTTCACCTGATATCAACAGAAGCTGAAAAACCTAGTTAGGAAACCTACAAATTGGAGAAAAGCCTATTTTATCCTACTGTGACTAGAAGAAACACGTGGAGGGGAGGACTGAGATGAGTTCATGGCAGCACAATCAGACGTGGTCATTTCAAGCCACCAGCCACATATCCTGCTTCTCTTCTTCCCCCAGTCCAGGTCACTTTGATCAAAGAGATCAAATACCTCCTGTGTCCAGAGAACTCTGCAAATATCACTGTAATGCACGAATAGACTAGTTAAGGACTCCCCACCGAAGGAATAAGCTTTACTGAAACTCACTGTGGTCATCTGTCAAGTGCCTTGTTCTCCTCCCGTTAAAACCAAAACAAAACCACCCCATTAAGACAAACAAACAAACAAAACCCCCAAATACAAAACCTACACCACCAAGATTGTCTGCAGTTGGGTTTTTTTTGCAGCAGCAGCAGACTTGTGCTCACTTATTTTATGCCAAGACGGTAGTGCAGAGACGCTGCAGCCCAGACAAATAAATTAAATCCCTGGGAAGGCAGGATCTCAAGCAGAGCCTAAGGGAGCCAGTGCAGCCCATAAGGCAATGCAACCCAAGAATCAGAGAATCATAGAGTGCTATGGGGTTGGAAGGGACCTCTGGAGATCATCCAGTCCAACCCCCTGCCAAAGCAGGTCCACCCAGAGCAGGTTGCACAGGAACGTGTCCAGGTGAGTTTTGAATGTTTCCAGAGAAGGAGACTCCACCACCTCCCTGGGCAGCCTCTGCTAGGGTTCTGCCACCCTCACAGGAAGGAAGTTCCTCCTCGTGTTTGGGTGGAACTTCTTATGGTCAAGTTTGTCCCCATTTCCTCTTGTCCTGTCCTTGGGCACCACTGAAAAAAAGACCAGCACCATCCCTTTAAGGTGTTGATCAGATCCCCCCTCAGCCTTCTCCAGACTAAAAAAGCCCAAGTCCCTCAGCCTTTCCTCCTTATAGAGATGCTCAGGCCCCTCATCATCTTCGTAGCCTCTGCTGGACCCTCTCCAGCAGTTCCCTGTCCTGTATAAATGAACCCATTGCCACCACAGCTTTATTTTACTGTCAGTTCAGGCAGTTTCATTTGAAGGCAGTAGGTAACAGCCAGTGTAGCCCAGGCAAAGTCCCTGTTAGGCACCGCGCTGTGATAGATAAAATTTCAAAACAAACAAGACAAACAAAACCATTAAAAAACCACAGCACAACGCCCTAATACTGTGTTTAGTGTAGTAGCCCTCAAAATGCTCTGTACCTGGAGAGTTACCCCTGGGAATCATCTCCTAGGAAATTTAAAAATTTAAAGTCTGATTAGCATCTGTTGTTTCCTGTTTGCTGATTTTAATTACGATTAACAAAGAGTCAGCCTACTCCTATTTAAACAAGATCCTCTGGCACTCAAGGCTGCAGATACAGACTCATCAGGACACAGGATATTTATTGCTAGATTTCAACCAGGAATGTTATGTTGTCCTTGTCATTTAGCAAAATTTACTTCGCCTCCTTTATGAAAGCATTATTCATTTCAGTTACAACTCTTGGAAGGAGCCTGGCTGTACTGGGCCAGTTGGAAGCAATCAAGGCAAACTAACAGCCCGGAGGCAGCTTTGTCAGGGAAAGAGAATTTGGGTATCCATTCCCATCATCCCGCCTGTGCTTGGGATGAAGTCAAAGATGTATCATATTTGCCCCGTGTCTCTGAGAGGGGCTATTCAGGATGACAGCCTACAGCCAACTTTCTGTTCGACTGTGTCACAGAAAGTGTAACTGTGCCCCAAATCCACAGCCCTCGCCGAGTCAGGAAGAGCCAGACCTTGATGCTGTAGGAAGTGCAAAAGGCTTCCAGAAAACAAACCAAAACATTTTTTTTTTAAAAAAAAAAATATCAAAACAGTGCAATAACCCAAAATTAGAAAGACTTCAAGAATGCCCCCTTTGCCTGACACAGCACAGCTGTCTTGCCAGAGCACTGCTCCAGAGGCTGCCCAGCTGCTCTCCCCGAGAGCAGAGCACGTGGCTAAAAATACGCTAGTAAAGAAAAGACAACAGGACCAAAAACCTGACAGAGACAGTGTGCAGAGACACTTCAGGGAGAGCTCCGTGTCTGAGGAGGGAACAGACACGGCACTGTTAGTAACACTATCTCCTACTTCAGAGGAAGGGAAACAGCACATTAAGCCCTGGAAGCTTTCCAGGGCCCAGCAGAGGACTCTTGAGTGGCAAAGAACTGAATGTTTTCTTGTTCACCTGGGAACACACTTGGGTTTACGGGGCAAGCAGGGGGCACAAGAGATGCTCCTGTCCCGAGGTCCCACACGCAGCTCTCAGCAGCACCAGGCTGAGTAGAGGAAGCACCACAAACAGGATTCACATCCCATCACCTACCTCCCTTCCCCAGAAAGCCACCTCCTCCTTCCACACAAGTCTGAAGGGGGGACTGCAGGGGCTACACCATCATTAGGGGTCATCTTGGACTTTGGGTCAGGGGTGGTTGGGTTTTTTTCCACTTTTATGGGAGCACAGGATGGAGGAAGAAAGCAAAAAAAGAAAAGCAGGAGGGGTGGGGGGAGAATTACAGATGGGTTTATGAGCCCGTACATGCTGCCTAATAATAACTGTACTGTGGTTTTGTCCATCTGGAGTGCAAAGACGGGGCGTCAGGATTATTTTGCAAGAGATTTGTAGCTGCTTCCACTCTCGGCGCTGGAGCAGCCCAGGCAAAGGCAGCTCAGGATCCAAGCGTGGCTGAGGGAGCCTGGTGTGGTACTTTTCAAGGAGGAGCAGCAGTTATCTAGATGCGCCTGCAGCCCTGCTGCACGTTATCGTGTGATCTAAAGCCCATTTGTTAGGCAAATGTTCTGCGGAGGCCACCTAGGAGCTCTTCAGCACAGGAACTCAAGTTATTACAACTCCTGCCAGCACAGACTCACATGCAAAAGCCTGCAGCTGTTCAGCATTATCCCAGGGTGAGCAAGTTACAGGAGACGTGCTGCTTTCTGTAGTGAGCCGAGGAAAGCCGAGTCAGGCTCTTCCCCAGCATCTCCTTCTAAAATCAGCTCCTCAGGGGGTGTCTGTCCACTGTTTGGAGGACTCCAAAGTATGCAGTCGCCTGTGTAACAGCACACACACTGCTGGGAGATTCTCTGGAGAACTCTCTGCTGCCTGGGAATTGCTGCTGACTGTTGTCCCCTAGATGGGCACTGAATTTGCCAGTAGCTAAGCATATTTAATCACTTTTTCCCCCAAAAGTGGAAGATTCTTTTTAAAAGGTCTTTCCATTTCAGCTTTTCCCATCCCTTCTCCCCCCATCTCTGCATTCTGCAAGAGGAAAACGCTACTCGACCAAACCAGAAAGAGCAGAATTTGAGAGAACTGCCCAAAGTTGCTGTTCTCCAAGATCATCCTCTAATCCAAGGGGGGTGTGTGTGTGTGTGTCAGTGCGTTCACACTAAGCAAGATTTTTCATATGGAAAAATAAAAGCAAAGTGGGAGGAAACAAAATTAGCCAGCTTGAACCACCATCAAGAGAGAAAAAAAAAAAAAATCCAAGCCCTGAGAGCCCAGGTGTGCAGAGAAAAGAACAGGTCCCTCGACTTCACAGCCCAGTCTGTGTGGCCAAAAAATGGGTCTTAGATGGGCAAAGCCCATTCTGTGTGCTCTAGGACAAGTCTGCAGTGCAGGCACCTGAACTCTGGGGTTTCAAGATTTGACTGGAAAGTCAGTGAAGGCAAAGTTTTCTGTCTGAGAAAGGAAAAAAAAACACAAACCCACAAAGAGAAGAAAAGAAACTCACTGAACCTTTGCCTTTCCTTACCATACCACGCTCCAGCCATGTTGCCAAGTTGGATCCAAGCTTTGAGACAGTGGGTTGTCTACGGTGCTCAGACTCATTGCCAGGGGCTGAAGCGGGTCTGTGCTTGCCCTCTGCCAGCCAGAAGGACTAGTGGCTCAGTGGAAACGCTCCTCAGACGGTCAGAGGGGTTTTGTGCCAGCTTTATGCATTGCAGATGGGACAGACGATACCAGTGAGGCTACTACAATACCTTCAGCAAAGATTTCCCTTCCCTGTGGAGCTTCCAAACCCATCTGTTAGAAATATGCTTTCAGCTGGCTGCAGAGGTTTCTATTGATGTGCTGCCAAAGCACAGCACATGGCCTAGAGGTCCTCACAAAGAACAAAACCCCACCCTCATCCACCAAGGACAGACCTTGCCCCCCCCCAAATAAAAGCTCAGGATGCCCCCCATGTGGCCGGCAGAATCACCACTGGGGGTTAGTGGAATGCAGGTCTTGGCCAGCTTCCTGCCTACGTGAGACACGGCTGCCAGCAGCCTGTCCTGGCTCCTGCGAGTGAGGAGAGACCCAGGCTCTTCCCAGGCACATTGTGCTCCTGGAAGGCTATTTCATCTTCTTGTGCAGGCTTTACCAGCCTTCTTCCTCCAGATTTTTAACTACTGTCAACACAAAAAGCCTCACCCGTTGTGTTAAGGTCCATGTGTGAGGTTTCCTAGGAAGTTCTTCCTATTGAAGGAACCGTTTGGCTTCTCCGTGCAATCGATCCAAGAGCATCATCACGAGGAATCACTGCTGAACACAAGGGCCAGGTGGCAAGAAAGAGAACCTCGCTCAGCACCGGCCAAAGCAGCTTCAGAACAAACAACTGAGCGGGGAGATTTCCACCTGACAGCAGGTCACACGTCCCTGCTGCCTTCCCGTCCCGCTGCTGCTCCGCGCTGTTGTGCAATCACCGGTAGGAAAGACACCTGGGACAGACGCCAGATCTTGTAACAGGAGAGAAAAGCCAACAGAGAGGTAGCAAATACCTGCTCGGGAGCTCGTGTAGCCCAGAAGGAGGGCAGAGGAGGAAGGGGAGGGGGAGGAAGGCACAAGAACCAGCTCTGAAAGGCAGGCTGTGCACCAGGGTCCAGTTCTCAGCCATTCGATCCAGAAATATCCTAAATGTGCCTTTACGCCGGAAAGATTGTTTGACAGCAAGAAACAAAATTAAGACTTTTCCTTTCAGTTTGATAAGCACCTGCAGAGCAGCACGGTGCTACTGGGGAAGCGAGTGGTGCGAGTGCAAGAGCTACTCATCCTGAGCCACCATCCTCAAAGGGAGCCCCAGCACCATCTTTTTGAAGTTTTGTGTAGCTGAGCAGTATCCACCAGGAGGGAACAGGCATAAAAGCTCTCTTCACCTCTACACTTGCCAGGGAATTTGCTTTTTGCTAGGAGAGCTTTGTGTCACGCTTGGAAAAGGGGAGATGCAGAAGTAGAGCTTTTGTGATCCATTCTCCTACCGAACACAACACTCCTACCTGTAGCAACACACGGGGGTTTGAAAGAGTCACGGAGCTCAGGTTCTCCCAGCTCTGGGGCATGAGAGGTTTCCCAGGAAAGGAAGAGGGTGATGGCTGCCTGAATTGCTGCGCTGCCCTGGCACCAAGAAGAGGCAGGATCAGACTGGAGACGCAGCAGAGGACACTAGTGGCCACAGAGCGAGCAGACTGATGACCCTCATTATCAATTTGCCTCCCGAAAGTTGAGGGAGCGCATTTAATTTGTCTGACAGTCATTTATAACAGTCTAGGGATAGGGAAGGAGTCCAGACGCATTAACTGCTTGGCTGTAGCAGCAGGAATGCCGGCCGAAAGGGGAAAGGGCTGCCAGTGAGTTCACCAGCAACACCTAACAAAAGCTACCACGTCTTCACAGGTCCCTACCCAGCCAGGAAGGGCACTCAGAGGAGCGTTTAATTCTTTTGGGTCTCCTCACTTGTTGGGAGTCCAGCAGAGAAAGGGAAGAGACAGAGGGGGCACAGCTCCTCCTGGGAGCACAGACACGCCGGGTAAAAGAGACAAGGAAAGCTCTGACAGGCTTCACTGGGAAGGCTGCTGGGGGACAGACTGGGGCTGGACACAACTGGAGAAGACCAAGGAGATACTTATCTCCAGCTGCAAATACAGGGAGAAACTCGAGGGGCTGGAGGAGGCGGCCGGCAGGAGCGCTTGAGATGCTGCAGCCCTCCAGTCTGCCCTCCTCCTCCTCCTCTTCCTCCTCTCGGGAACACGGAGAAGGACCCGAATCGCCCTATCCCGCTCTCATTTCACCTCCAGCCCCGGAGATTTCCACGGCACCGGCTCTACCCGACCCCGCAGCCGGAGCTCAGCCCCAGCTCCCCCCCGGCCCCGGGACACCGGCTGCCGCTCGTAGGGAGATGCTCGACCCGTTCTGTGCCTCCAGAACCTCCTTCTCCTTCCCCCCCCACCCCGGGGCCACCGCTGCCAGGCGGCTCCGTGGACGTGTTCCCCCGGGGGAGGGCGGGGGGGGTGTCCCGGTACCGAGCGGAGGATGCTCGGCGGTTCCCCCCCCGCCCCGAGTTTGGCAGCATCCCCTCCCGGGGAGCTCCCCCCGGCCCCGCTTTTACCTGCGCCTTCTCAGGGTACCGGCAGGTGGCAAAGACGATGTCCGGGGAGGGGTTGGCGGCTGCGAGCCCCCGCACCAGCCCCAGCCCGATGCCCCGGCTGCAGCCGGTGATGAGGACGGAGCGGCAGCGCGGCTGGGCCATGCTGGCTGGGCTCGGGCAGGCTCCTCTCCGTTCCCCGCCGCCCCTTCTTAACCTGCGCCGTTGCGGAGCCGGCACCGCCGCCCCGATCCCGCCCCCGCCGCCCCGCCCGGCCCGGCCCGCAGCTTCCCCCCGCCTCACGGCCGCTCTTCGCCTCCCGCAGCTCCCCCCACCCCCAACCCCGGGGGCTCGGCTCCCGCCTCCGCCGGCGAGTCCCGGGGCGGGGAGGGACCGGCGGCTGCGGGGGAAGGCAGCCCCCGAGGGTCGGTCCGGGTTTCGGGAGGATGCCGAGAGCCGCCAGGGATGTTTCTCCGAGTTTTTCCTCCGTCGCCCCCTGCCCCGATGGTTTTCCAGCAGGGGATGATGATAAATCCCTTCTTCCCGCACGGATCAGAACCTCACCCGCCTCCCGAACGCCGTTTCTCAAACTTCTGCGGGGAAAAAAGCAAACACACCCCCCCCCCTCCCTCCTCCTCCTCCTCCTCAGTGCGGCCCGAGGGTGGCTGCAGCTCTGCGGGGCACGGCCTGCCCCCCAAAACCCCCATCCCACCGACGGGCACAACCGGGCCAGGCTGAAATCGCTGCCCCCGGTACTAAGAAGAAGGTAGAAGAAAGGAAAAAAGATGCAATTTCTCTAAATGGGGTCACGAACCCACATTTCTGGATCCCCTCCCCACGTGGCTGCCGGCAGCACACATCAATCGGCCTTTTTTGGGCTGTTCTGAGCGTTATTTTACTGCTCGCACTGTATTTGTGGGTGACCTGCTCCCCAAAATCGCTGCAGGAACTTGCCTTCCTCACACCCATTACCCACCGAGCTCGGGCGTGCTTTCCCAGGTAAATAATCTATTATTGATCTGCACAGTCATGCATATAAATTGGGATATTTAGGCATGGAGGCTCTAATTACACCTATTAGTACTATATTGCTCTTTATTTTCTTTTTTTAAAAGAGCAGTAAGCTTTTTCAACACTAACCTCATTCTGATATAGGTCAAGAACAGCCTCTCCCCCTCTCCTTGGGAAAGTAAAACACAAAGAAATTTGGGAATTTGTTCAAGTTGTGTGGAGAAGCCTAGAAAATCTGATGAGTATTCCCTTCCTTTTTTTTTTTTTTAATTTTTATTTCTAAACAACTGACTGCAGTAGCTCCAAATAACATAGAGGATCTGTGTATTTGAGTTTCTGCAGATTTTTAATAGGGAGCAGGAAACCCAGTCCAAGCTTTAGCTGCCCCAGGGTGTTTGCCCACCAGAGAAGTTCTAAAGGTGAGGCATGTTGTGTTGAATTGTGTCCCGTGCTGGGGCTGCTGGTGGGGACACCCTGGGTGACACAGGAGCGCTGGGAAGGATGGCATCAGGATGGGAGGGACTTCTCACCCTGCTTGAAATCAAACATGATTGATTGGAGATTGACTCCCCCCATGAAAGAGGGGACATTTAGATTAGATATTAGGGGGAAATTCTTTGCTGTGAGGGTGGTGAGACCCTGGCCCAGGTTGCCCAGAGAAGCTGTGGCTGCCCCAGCTCTGGAGATGTCCAAAACCAGTCTGGACAAGGCTTGAAGCCACCTGGTCTGGTGGGAGGTGTCCCTGCCCAGGGCAGGAGGTGGCTTTAAGGTCCCTTCCAACCCAAACCATTCTATAATTCCACGATCTCTCCTGCTCTTGCTACTCACCACAGTTTTTAACCATGTTCTGCATCCCAGAAGCTGGTTCCTCACCCTGCTCTGGTCTAACTCTTGAAGGAAAGCCCAGATGTCAGCACACCGTTAACCACAGCCCAACCAGGCAAGTTTTGGGGCTTTTTAGCTCAACCCCAGTTGAGCTGGATACGCCGAAGGCAGAATTGCTTTGCTTCATGATTTCTCACCCACGTTTAAGGGCAATAAAAACAAGGGTTGCCTGGCAACCCCTGGAGGGAAGTTACCTGGCAGGACAATGGGGAAAATACTCCATTTATTTTGCATGAAGCAATACTCTCAAATAAAGGCTACTTGCAGCTTTTCTATCGAGTGAGCTCCCTCCATTCAGCTCCTCTGGGGCTCAGGGCTGTCTTTGTGCAGGACACGCTGCAAAGCTCCTCATTTATTGGGGTTTTTCCAGGTCTCTGGTACTTTTTCCACCCAAGAACACATAAGAATAGTTCTAGTGTTTGTGAAACTATAAATCATTATTGGAGTGATTGTTATCTGTGGGCAAAACAAGGAAAAAAAGGTTTAAGACAGACACTCCCTCTAACTAAGTGGTTTTTAATCACCCATCCACAGCCTTCAGGCCAACGACTTGGGTCTGAACAGGCTCTGGGACGTCAGACGCGGGAAGAGCAACCACCCTTCACAAACAGCCCTCACAAAGGACCCTGCCATAAACCAGAGCCGTGATGGGTATCGGTGCTTCTGACCCGGCCACAGCAGATCTGAAGCAGCTTCAGAGGTGGCAATGGACTCCCAAACTTCTGCACTTCTCTCTCATTTCCCACCCCCACTGGTTTTGCAGAGGTGCAAAGAGCTCAGCACCCAGCTCTGGATGGAGGCCATGGCTGAACTGGAGCTTACGGTAAATCCCAGTTAAAGCCTCCCTTCAACTGCCCAACAGGGAACTGGAACCTGTTTTTCTGATCTGATCTCAAGAATTCCAAGCATTGTTGTTGTTCATTCAAACATTCTTTGGTCGTGTCAGCCACCCACTTCCCAGCTTTGGCTCACCCGAGGAGGGGACCTTCCCTTTCGGTCATCACCTGCCCGGCAGCACACACTGAGCTAGAAGGTCTGGATTTGAGGAAGTAATTCTTTAGGACCTCACCTGGGAGAGGAAAGCTTGGTTGGCTGACCCCCTGGAGTCCATTGCTGAGGAAGCATCAGCCTGGGGATCAGTTCCCATGAAGGCAGGAGGACAAGGCTGTGTTGCCAGAGCATGGAGAAGGCTTTCTCTAAGGAAAGAGAAGCAGAGCCTGGCCAAGACCACAGTGTCTTCCAAGACAGAGGTTTCAGTAAGCTCCTGGCCAGGGGGATATCCTCTCTCCATGCAGAAGGAATTACAGGTGAACATCAGAGACAGAGGAGGAACCTGAGCTGTTCTGATGAGCCAGGGCCACGATGTGGTCTTGAGAAAACAGAAATCATAACTCACCTGAAGAGCTGAGACTTGTATATACAAGTACCTAAAACTGTGATGGGTTTATTTATTAATTAGGTCAGCTTAAGCTTGTCTTCATTTGCTCAGTCTGATACACATGGGTTCCTGCGTTCTGTCATCTTTGTAACCATGAGAACTAGTGTTTTTTCTTGTTTTCTTAAAATGAAAATGTAGATTCTCTGACAGTTTCTCACCCAGAAGGGCTGCGGGCTGAAGGGAGTTCTGAGCAGAGTAGGATCTGTTTAGTCACAAGCACTGGGAGCTGAAGAACAGAGATTGGTCTCGGTGCTACCAACACCTGCACGGGTTTGAGCTGGAGGAACTGGTCGGGTCAGAGACTGTCTCGTTTTCTCACCACAAGGAGTTAAACTGTGCCTGGCTCCAAGGACAGGCATGATCAGGAAACTGGGAAAAGCAACTATCAGGTGTAAAGAGACAAAAAGTAGGGTTATAAGAGGGAGCTATGAAATGACTTAACACAGTATTTCTTAACATTTTCTCCAAAGACTGGGCTGATTTCTTTTTTCCCAGGCTTTCTTGCAGCACCACTCGTGGAATCCAGCTGGGAGCTGCTGGCTGCATTGTAAATTGGAGAAAGGCATCTTCTATCCCCCAGAATTTTCGTGGATGGGTGAAAAAACTAACAGAACCCCCAGGATCCCTAACTTCAAGGAAATAGGGATTTAATTCAAATCACTGCAAAGAGTTTTTAATTGAATTTCAGACCGACTCTTCTGAACACCCCCCCAGCTCTTTCCCGAGTGAAACAGGACAGTTCTTACCTCAGCACGGTAAATGCCCCCCCCCAGTAACCAAATAGATGTGATAACGTTTTAATCTCAGACTTCCTGAGCAAAAGTAAAACAATAGGAGGCTTGATGGCCCATCTGGCTGCCGGCCACGGCCCCGGGCAGCGAGAACAGGCACCTCTGTCAGAGGCAGGGCACCCGCTGCTCCCCGACAGAGAAACGGCCCCCCCATTTCAACAGCTCCATCTCACGCCTCCCAAACCCACCTCCTCCCTGCCAAGGCTGTAGCCACCCAAATTGGGCTTTTTCACTGCTAAAAAGACAGATTGTTCTCTTCTAGAACAGGACATCTTTTAATCCTGTGATATAATCCCTCTTGCTTTGGAACCAAACCACTTTAATGTAAAAATACACACGTTTCTGCTGTATTTCCCCCCCCTTCCAGATTTTAGCAGATAGACCAGGGAAGGAGATGAGTGTTTATTCAGTGCTGTGCATCAGCACACCCGTGTGTGGAACACAGATGCTGGTTTTGATGCCAAGTGATACTGTATTTGTGTAGAACAGCCTGGGTCTTACCTTTATCTGTGTCCACGGTGCCTGCAGGGGAAGGAGGTCCCGTCCGTAGCCAGCAGAACTGAGACTTCCCTCTGGTAATTCCTCCTGAGGCCTCTCCAGAGCAGAGTTTGTGTTTGAATAGATCAAAGTTACTTTATGTATCACGTTGTGTCCGAGCTATTTGAATCCTTGGACATCCACTCAGCATAAGTAGGAAATAATTAGTTTCCATCTGTGAGCAGAGGTCAAGTTAAGGCAGATATTTCAGCGGTTCTCACACCCCCCAGCAGTGCTGTGCTGGAGCTCTCCCTGCCTCTCTCAATTAGCTCTTTTCTCAGCCAAGATGTAATCAGAACTGTGATAATGAACTACAAGCCAATTACTGCCACTACAAGGTGATAGGGAAAAGAAACTAGTCTTCCCCCCTGCACTGGAAGAAGCAGCACCCACAGAAAGTACCCAGTAGTGATGCATTGACACAGCAGGGTTACCTGCCACGGAAAAGCATCACTTCATCCAAATAACAATCAGTCAGGTTCACAGATACATCCACTGGTAATTACAGATCCCAGAAAACTCCAGCTGAGGAAGTCAGTAGACTAGAGGGCAGCTAAAGGAAGGCTGACTGTAAATCCTGCCAGCTGCTTTGCATACATATTAAAAAAAAAAAAAATTGCCAAGAGATTGGCTTGGATTTAAAAGAAGTGCTAGAAGAGTCACTGAGGCAGCTACAAGACTGACCACAAAACACCTCGGGCACCTCGTGGGGGACAGAGGGAGTTTAACAAATGGTTCTATGAAGCTTGAAAAGGCTCCAGTCCTGGCACCCAGTTCCACCCAGTCTGCTCCGCTGGTGACTGACCAGTACTCGGGGTGGAAGGACTGGGGCTGCTCTGAAATCTACTGCAATTCCACCCATCTCTTCAGTTCAGCACCACATTTCTCTCCTTACAAGTAGGCACAGTGGTGTAGCTTTAGAAGAAACTACTAGTGAGTAAATTTAATAGAAAATCAAATACTTTAATGAAATTAGGGAGCATGAGAGTAACAGCTCAGAAATACCACTAGAACTGATACTACTGGGCTGTGGGGGGGTTGCTATTTTTTTTTCTATGGGTTTTTTTTTTCCAAATGCTCTGTTCTTCAACAAGCATGCAGATTTGACAAACTACTAATTCTTCCGAGTGTCAAAGATCCTGAGTAAAGAATTTCAAACCACTTAAAATGAATATATAGGAAATGTCTCATGAGCTGGTGGCCCGCACACAGCATTGCACAGATAAAAATATACTACTCTCAATACACAGAGCTAAATACTTTCACATTTATCAGAATTTTCTACACAAGTCTTTAGATAGAATTCAAGTTTTGAATTTTCTGTATATATCTTCCACCTGTATTAAACAAATGCTTATTTACATTGTGGGTAAAGTGTAAAGGCTAGTAAGGCCATATTCCCATACTGTACTGTAACACTGCAAAATATATATACACATATATAACCTAATATAGGCAACAGTTCTAAAAAAAAAAAGTCACCTTACATTTGTACAACATCATTGAATCAGTATGAAAAGACAGCTTTGTTAGCACCAAGCCACTCCAACGGGGTTTTACGACCTGTCTCCAGCCTTCTAGTTCCACAGGGAAGGACTGTTCCACACAGCATTCCAGCTGCCGAGCACTGGAGTCCCACTGGGAGAACTGGAGTCCCAAACAACACTCCACTGCACTACGGGACGCGAATTACTAACGAGCAGGCAAAAGGAGCATCCAGAGACAAGTTCTGTCTGTCCCATCAGGATCTTTCCTTTGGATTCCTGACAGGAAGTACAGAATTGCCAGCAGAAGGGATGTTACCGGGCAGTTGACAGGGTGGGTTAACCCTTTACTGTAGAGAGCCAAAGCAGGGAAGGGCTCCACCGCCTAAACTCCAAAGGAAAGACCTTTTTGCCCCAATTCATCTCCTGTGCCTGCTGTGGCCAGGGTGGTCTCGGTCGTAGCGATGACCTGCTCGCTCGTAGGAGCGCGACCGCTCGTGCCTGTGGTTTCTGTAGTAGTGACTCTTCTTCTTGTACTTCCCCGAGTGGTCGGAGCGTTCCCGGGATCGGCTCCGGGACCGCGACGAGCTGCGGCTGCGCGATTTCCGTGCTTTGTGGGTGGAATATTTATAGTCTTTGGATTTCTTGTAACTTCTCACCTTGGAACCTTTGTAGCTCGAACTGTGGTTGAATTGTCTCGGAGGAGAGTCGCTGCGGCTCCTGGAACGGCTGTGGGATTTGGAACCGCTAGATGTGGAGTAACTTTCACTTTTCCTATGGAAAAAAAGAACAGGAGAGAAAACGTTGTTTTCTTAATATTAAATGGAATTATTCCACGCTACTGTTAGCACCTAAACATAGTCAAGATACATACACACACATTAAAGCACACACTGCTGTGTTATTTCACAGCTGCTCTCCTTGAGAGACTGCCAAAGCCCACCCTGGGAGATTCTAGTCTGGGGGCTTCCCCCCCCAACTTACCTGTGTTTAGGGGAGGCAGATCTGGAGGGGGATCTCGAGTAGCTTTGATCTCGACTGCCACTTCGACTTCTGCTTTCTCTTCCTTTCTGAACACTGCAAGAGGCAGCAAACACCAAGTTATTTTTGCTTCAAGCATTAAGAGGAAGAAAAGAAGCTCCATCATTATGAAAGTCTCACCCGTTTACTGGGCTGTTTGAGCTCGTTCTTTTCGCTCCCTCCGTTTTCCTTTTAGCATTCTTCATCGCCTGAACGGGTAGGGGGGAAGGTTTATTTCCTTTAACCTCTTTTGGAGACTCTAGAGAAACAAAGTAGAGAAAGTGACTGTAAGGACTGAAGCCTCCCCTCGCTCTGTTTCATCATCGTGGCAATAATCAGTCCTGTATACATGCAGGTTGTATATATGTGCACACACACACACCCTGCCCCACGAAAAATAGATCTGAAGGACTTCACAGAACTTAATCTGAAACATTTCTGCCAAAATACTGAAGTAACAGCAGGAAGCCAACTGCAATGGTCACACATTGCTTTCAACTTCCTTTTCTTGCCAATTTTTCACCATCTTTTTAAAGGCAAACTGCAGAGGAAGACAGTAAAAGTTATCTTCGAGGCAAGGCATGCACCAGACTGGAAACTTTAGACCAAATGTGCAAGAAAATAATCCCCATCCACCACCCCAAAATACTACTGCTGACAAGAGTTCCTAACCCTACCTATGCTTTAGCATTTCTTTAGCATAACATGCCAATTGTAAGTATTTTTTTGAGTCTATTGCCAAAACCACATAAAAGCAAGACATCCTACTATATAAATTTAAACTACCCTTAATTTTAGGCTAATTTGATTTTAGCCTTTATCTGTTTCAAGAAATTACAAAGCTACAATACTATTCAAATTCTGCCATTTGAATTGCTGCTAGAAGCCAACTGAAAAACAAGGAAAGACAAACCACACTGTATTTACCCTTTTGGGATACATATACACATTTAAGATGGGTTATTAAAAACAAGATATCCAACTATTTACCATTTTTGGGTGCTGGGGAAAATCCCGATGTGTTATCCAAACTTGGGGCTCCCTCAGGTACTAGACCTTTAGCTTGTGCTTTTGCCTCTTCAATAGCTAATTTCTTCTTTTCCACTTTACTTTCCAGATCAGATAAATCAACCTGTGAAGGCAGGAGCACTGATTATGACAAAGCTTAAAAGGGTGGATTTTTTGCTTACTTGCTTTTGGAGACGGGT
>BJBW01002628.1:5141-15846 GCA_004320125.1 Scolopax mira | reverse complement strand
TCACAATAAGAAAAAAGGAACAAACCTTTTTCCGAGTATAGAGCTGCAAAATTTTTATGCAGATTTCTTGAATCTCTTCCTCCGTCGCTCCAAAGAGTAAAAACCAGTGTGGACGATTGGGAAGCGGGATCTGAAAAGGAGGGGAAGACACACTCATTTCCCACTTCTACTAAAAGACTTGAACAGACTTTAAATTAATGGAATTACTCTCACCTCCAGCGTCCTGGCTGCGAGGTAAATACAGGCACAGGCAATGCTTTCTGGCTGGAATCTCACAAAGACATCCGTTCTCAGGCTATCATTCATGTAATTCCTGAAAGACAGGATATCAGGGAAGTTGCACGGCACCGCAAAGTGATTTGGTGGGGGTTTTTTGTTGTTTTGTTTTTACTTTTATAAGGACTATTTATTTCTGCATTCAGTTATTGCATGCAGTTCTTACTGCATTTAGACTTTACTCCTGTAAAATTTAAAGAAAAGTTGAATGATTTTACTAAAAAAAAAAAAATAAATAAAAATAAATCCCTCAAGGAAAGGGATGTGTGACAGAAATTAAGTTTGATTGACTGACTGGCTGCTGAAAATTCAGTGGTGAAAAGAGAACCAATTTTAACTTCACTTTTCCTTCTGGAGCTCTACCAACCTGCTCTCATGCAATAGACAAGTTATTTTCATCAAGACAACATACAATATAATCTGAAGTACTCGGTTATAGAGTTTTAGGTTCACATGTTTCTCTGCAATAGGGCTGAGCCCTGGTGATTTGCTGAAAGGTGCAGCTCCTGTAGTAGATCTCCCAGGAAAATGCAGTCCTGCTTCAGCACGTGTCAACTTCCACTGGAGAGGTAAGGGGTCCGTTTTCTTTCAGAATCATGATTTTTCCATCCAGAACACAATTCCTTTTGATGCAAAAAGCGGCCATAGAAGAAATCAGGGTGTTTGGGAACATCAATTCAGGAGAATACTCAGTATTCAGGCAGATCTCCTCTTTGGCACATGAAATACGGTTTCCAAATTGTCCCATTTCAGTAAGGTTGCTTAAAATGAACATTCACAGAATGAGAAAACTGTAAAATATTGCATATATTCCAGTCAGTACACTTAAGCATTATTCCTCTAAATCTTAAATACACAAAGTAACTTCCTCTGAACCTGTCAGCTGATGTGCTTAAAAGGATCTAGATAATTGAGCACATATGTCAAGCAAAGTGAGAAAAAGCTAAAATGAGACACAATAGAAAGTCCTCAAAGCAATACGCTTTCTGAAAGTAGTCATTAACCACGTGGGTACCCAGTACACAAGGATTCACTAAACCCCACGACACCCAAGCCAGAGACCACAGCCCAGGCACTTGTAACCACTTTATACAGGACAGACAAAAGGATCTTGAATCCCAGGAACAGCAAACTCCCAGTTGTCTCACACTGCTACAGCAGAGAAGCAGTGCCAAGCGTCAGCCCATCTTTCTGGGAAGAAGGAGCTTCAAAACCTACTTTTCTTGTCCCACTATAAAGAGAGAACAAACGTTTTGGCAAAAGAAGCGATAAAGAAAAGTGGCACTTCAAACATCTGGAAGTCATACAGCCTTTTTCTAATTTGCCAAATTGAAAAACATGCCTGCTTTTAAGTTTGTACTCTGCATATTCTCCCTGTGGGCTCAGAATCAGACACATGAGGAAATGAATCCTTGTCACAATATTTTAAGAAAAAGGTAATGTTTAAAAATGCACATTTCAAAAAACAACGATACTGGATATCCACCAGTTTTCAGGTACTGGAAGCAACAAGCATCAGTACGCAAATATGGTGTTTTAACATCTGAACCACTTCTCAATTGGGGTAATTTCCTCCCTCCTCCTCACCTACCCCTCTCCTTCCATAGCAGGAATAGTCCATAACTCACGTTCCAGTACTTCATGCAATGGTACTGGGAAGTTTCTCCAAGTCCCAAGTGTTACATTTGACTCCGAGCTTCACACACCTACTCAGAAGTTTTCTAGCTTGGCAACTATATTTCAGCTTTAGTTGTGTTAATTCACCCCTTTAAGACTTAAACCCCACCTTAATTTGCTTTATCATTTAAGAATACATCATTTTAACAGTTAGAGAGATAGATATAACATTAAAAAAATATATATAATCTTTCAGAACTTTAACAATCAGGTTATCAACTATACAACAGTCAAAATGCACAATGAAAATAAAAGTCAAAAAGTATAAGCACAAGCAGCAGTTGGCCAGTTACTATACTATCACGTATATACCACCTGTCTAGAGCCAGCCTTCTCTTGGTAGAGCCTGCTTTGGTTTGACTGAAGACGGCAGCTATCCCTGCACCATAGGGCTTGGGCAGCAGAGGAGAAGTCTTAGTCACTTACCCTCAGAGGCTACCCTTTGATTAAAAGAGTACAGAAAAGAAAAGTCAAAACTGGTTCTCTACACACAGGTCACAGTACCAGACAGTTCAGTCAGCAGAAATATGATCTTTGGATTCACTAAAGGTTTTTATTGTTATTTTATTGTTAAAAAATACCAACACATTATTGTCTAAAAGCATTATCTATTTCTGAAGTTTAAGACCTTCCCATCCCCAAGCAAATCTTTACTGTAATGAGTGACGAGGCAGAGGACGTTTCTTGGCAAACATGGAAACACTGAGTTTATCCAGTCTCAGAAGCTGACATCTTGCATTATCCATACAGATAAATAAATTTTATCTGTGCTGAGTTTTTGATACACCTGTAATCAAGCTCAAGCCCTGGGAAAGGCCATTTCCCAGCACCGCTAACAGACTTTTCAGCTACACATAATTTTCTCTGAAGAACAAAAAAAAAACCCCAAGGAAACACTATAACCCACTCAACATTTTCCTTTCATCTGAAAAGTAAAAGCAGAGAGGAGGGAAGTGAGAAGTCAGGGTGGAAAGCTACCTTACCATTAAAACAGTGCCTCTGACTTAAGAGGCCGATCAACAATTGGGTAGTAGTTTGGGGCACGCCAAGAAACACGAGCTGTCTGGTGTGGCCCACAGTCCCCTCTGAGCAATGCTGCCCAGAGTGCCTCAAGTGACATATTTCTGCTACTGCCCCTGCTGGTCTCTTAGAACAAAGAAAATCAACTTACCATGAAGTCTGGACCAGGTGTTGGTTACGTTCACATTCTAATACCTGAAGGTACATAACGATTATCTGGAAGATACGGGTTATTGAGTTATTAACAAGAATCTCGAGAGCCACCTATTTATTTCAGAGGGACATCCATGAGGCATCAGTTATTCTCCTTCAAGCTCTAAAACACTCCACATGAGAGAGTGCTTGCAACACCCCCAGTGTTTATCCACATGGCTTCTGCTCTCCAATACAAAAGTTTGCACGAGTTGACACTCGACCAGATCTGACCTTCCTAGCTCTCCGTCTTCTGAGCTCAGTCACCATCCTATTCATCTAGATGTCTTGTCTTCAACTGTTTTCATGCTAGGTATGTTCTCCTATATAATTCACGACTCCTTTTTAGCTGTAACTCGGGAGAAAATATTGCTAGCTGCAATAAGCAGTAACAGAAGTGTAACGGTACTTGCACAGAACATGTGTGTCACAGTTCTTTTTCTGATGTTTGAAAGGAAAGCAAGGATGTTTGAAAGGAACAGATAAAAAGACTACTCTAACAGCAAAAATTCTTACCAAATACTAATTAACAATCAAGTACAATTGTCCCCTAGGGTACTGATAAGTGAATTCTGAAAATCAAGTAGGTTTGAAACGATCTTAAGACAGCACTAGTTTTTAAAGAAAGAGCAAGATACCAAGTTCTGCTGGCACAGAAGCAGGAGGGCCTTTTAGAACATGTAGCTACTTCAGGCATAATGCTACTGGTACTGAAGCACCCAACTTAAAACATTTGCAGTAGTTACATCCTCCATCCTGCTCTGATACATGATACTTAATTTTGAGAACTGTCTCATGTCTATAGTCAAGCCCTTCACACCCAAGTATACTTTTCAGAAAGCCCAAGAAACACTCCTAACTAGCTCATAGGGGTTTAATAATCCCAGCATGTTTCCACAAGGAGTGCTCATGACACACGGTGTTTCTGATAACATGGTACTGCAACCCTGGGTCTCCAAATTGCTTTCTGATGAAGAATCTACAGTCAGTTGACGTTTTTGTAACACCAAAGCTTCTAACACTCTAACACAAATTACTTATGTAATTTGACTTCAAGGAATACTTAGAATCTGCATCCATCTCCAGCTGGCATTCAGCAATGATTTAAGACCAACTAGTAAGAAACTCTTAAATGAGAAAGAAGACATCATGATGATAAGAAACTAGCTTTAATGAATTAACTAGCCCTACCATGTACAAACTATACAGCTTCCGTGCAGTCAGGCAGTCTACTCAAAGCATTTATAGCATATGAAACATTGATGGTAAATTTAACTTATAGAGTACAAACCTTATGAGGGTGCTTTACGTGAACACAAAATCCCAACTCCTTTAACACTCTCCTTTCTGCCTTAATAATTTGGTTCTTCAAGTTCACATATTCTTGATCCAGTATAAGGGGCACAGGTTTTCTGCAAGAGAATTTCACATTCTGAAGAAGATAATCTTAACCTCAAGAAGTACTCATAGGCAGGTTAAGATTTGTTTGTGTAAAAGGCATCGCTATTTTTAACACCAAATATTTACTTAATAAAATGGATCCACTCACTTTTCTCCTTCATGACATCTCTTCAAGATGTTCCCTGATTTATGAAACAGGGAATGATACTATCATCAGGCCATAAAGTTTAACAATTAAAAAACAACATAAATACTTCAGATTATTTCAAAGTCTAAGCTTACTTTTTTTCCCGCAGATGTCTAAGGCGATGGAACACGTTAATTACATCCCTTATGCGCCGTGGTGCTTCTTCAATTTTGGATGCCAGATGAACACAGGCCATTGACACATGCTGAAATATAAGTATTGCAACATACTGATGTTTTGCTCAAATCAGGAACTGATCGCCTCCAACAGCTTAAGGAGGGATAACAAGAGAAAATGGTGGTAAAACAAGGAAATACTAAAATTTGACAAAAATTTGACAAAAAGTGTTATGTAGCTTTGTAAAATCATGTCGATTGATAAGTAAAGTCTACAGGCCAGTTATCAACACTCTGATCACACGTAAATTGACAACTTGAGAAAACAGATCTAAGATTAAATATCATTGGTAGCCACGTATCTTTTAAATATTTTCTTACCTCCATGGAATGCTTCACAAAAGACTTGGTATAAAAAAACCGTTGAAATAGCACCTGCCCTGTAGCCATAGCCACCTAAAAAAGAAGTAAAAGAAGTATTAAAAAACCAACCACCAGTTGCAAAAACAAATTGTCAAGAATGATTTCAACAGATATCATACCCAGAAGAATAGCTCAAGTATATTTAAGTATGGGTGTAAGTTCAATGGCATCTAAAGAAAACTAGGACCCTCACTTCAGTAATGAATTAAGTTGCCCAAAATATTATCAATGACACAAACACTGTCTGGTAAGACATAAATCAAAAACTTCTTTTATGAAGTATGAAAACACGCTCCAAAGTAAATAAAATAAAGAAAAAACATCCTAAGCCTTACAATAGAACCCACTAAAGCTATAACCGTACACCAGAAAAACGTTATTTTTTTCAGTATGGATGGAGAGAGGAATCTAATCGTATTACTATCTGATCATATACTCGTTAACACGCTCGGTAGCTAGAAAATGCCTGGCAAGTTTTACTCTCGGAGAGCAACGAGTTCTCCAGGAAACAAAACCTTTCCGAGGTCGCTACAATTCAAAGGAATTTATGAAGTCTTTATTTTCGCAATCCCCAGCCTGAAACAGAGGATTTTCCCCCCCCCCCCCCCCCCCCGCCAGGAGGCGGCGGCAGCGGAAGCCGGTTACATCACCCTCTTCCTGCTCCCGGCCGGGCGGGGAAGGCCGCAGGCCCCGCGGCCCGAAACCCGGCCACAAAGGGCAGCTCCCCGGCTCTGATACCGCGGATAACGGCCTAGCGATCGAGTACCGGCTCGGGCAGGCCGAAGCCTAGTGAACAAAGCTCCCCCCAGGCAGGAAACGCAGCCGCCCGAGTCCAAACCCGCCCCGCCGCGGCCTTCCTTCCCCCGGCCTCCCCGCCCGACCAGGCCGCGGCCCAGCCCCACCTGCGGCAGACGAAGCAAGATGCCGGCTGCCTGGATGAGCTCGCAGCCGGTGACCCGCAGCTCAGTCTCGGTGTCGGAGTCGAGGCCGCTGCTCATGGATGGGGTGAAGCGCAGCGTGTGCTCGGGGAGCAGACAGTTCTCCAGGGTGATCAGCACCCCCGAGTATAGCCGGTCCCCGATCAGCACCGCCCCGGGGCCCGGTACCGGCGCGCCGCTTCCCGCCGCGGCGGACCCCGCCAACGTAGAGCCGCCAGCTTGAAGCCCCACTGGGCCGCTGCCTCCCACCGCCACCACAGCCGCCGCACTCCCCGACCCGGCCGCCATTTTGTGGTAGTGGCGCTGCCTCGCCTGCCTCAGCTCTTCTTCCCCACCGGGCGGCGCCCCGCCCCGCCCTTCTCCTCGCCGCCTATTGGTGGGACGCGGCAAAGCGGAGGCCGCCGATTGGCCGCGGCCGCCCGCGAACGTCCTGACGTCTCACATCCCCCCTCCTCCCCATCCCCGGGCTGAAGGGAGCGGCGTGACGCACCGGTTGGGAATTTGAACGAGGCGGAGGGGGCAGGACTTCCGGCGCGCGCCCCCGCCCTCAGCCGCGGTGGGGGCGGCCTGGACCCAGCTCCCCACCATCCAACCCCGGGCGGCGCCAGAATTCACAACGCAAATGGCTTTTATAGTAGCAGTTACCAAAAAAAAAAATAATCTTTATTAAAGTTATTAACCGAAAGCGCCCTTACGCTAAGTATGTAGTTAACGCTAGAGGTTCTACAGGCCTGACTGATCACGGCCTCCCTCTGGAACCCTCCTGAGAGGATTTTGTTCCGCAGCTGCGATCTCAGCAGCTGTCAGTGAGCGAAGTTACTTCATAATACAAGTTCCTCTTTATAACACGTATTTTCAGACTGTTCTAACATTAATAGTGGTGTACAATACGTGAAAATATCCCCTCCGGTTCTTTTCCGTCCCCCAGGGCAGCAAGGAAGCCTTCTTGTCTCCTCCTCTGGGCTAAGGCAGCTAAGGACTTGAATGTCTTTGGCTCATAAATAGCCAAATCAGCAATCATTTTCCTATTCAGCTCCACCTGGGACTAAAGGAGAGAAAATTCATTGGTTATGTTGGGTTACTTTCTAGGAACAACACTGAAATGCTTAATGATTACTTGAGGTCTTAAGGCAAATTATCTAAAGTGTACGATTCTCCAGTGTACAATTTTGTAACCATTAGTTAGAGAATGGTCAGACATGACTTGGCCATAGATGTCTCATTAAGCCACTGTGTAAAATCAGTTTTACTGACTTTCTCAAAGTCTTTCTGGTAGACTGAAGAAGAATCTCTTATTTCATGGAAGGCCATGTTACAGGTTAATTCAAGACATTTGTTTTAGTTCTTTGATATATTCAGGTTTACTTGTGCCAGAAGCTGCTTGGTACCTTCAAATTTGTCCTGGAGTAGAGGAAGAAAGACTGCAGGATCAAATACTTGTTAACAGGGCTAGATATTGCACAGTTAACTCCAGATTGTAAGAGGAAGTATTTTATGAACCAGTTTGCTTCTTTTGGATAGAGAACCTTACAAAAATACATTGCTCTGAGCCAAGAATCACAGGGAGACAGTCATTTTGAGGGGGAAAAAAAAAAGAAAAACCACCATGACATTCACCAGGATAAAAGGAGTTAAGTACATAAGGAACAGAAACAGGTTTAGGGCAGAACTTAGTTCCTGCAAATGAACGAAACTCTCTTCAGAAGCAGAAAGGCTTCCATCAGGAGAACCTGGAAGTTTTTTAATCCTTCTACCATGCCCTGTTGTCTGCTCAGGCTCCAGTCTGGGTGTCCCCACCATTATTATTCAAAGATCAGCAAGTGGAGGCTGCAGCTTCAATTCCTTGTGGTTGCACTCTTAGAGAGTAACCAGCAACCCTTCGGTATGTTTCATCACACTAAATCAACTTGAAAGATTTCAGAGTTTTAACACATTAATTTGCCTGGCACTTTGAAAATTTGTTGTTTGGAAGTAATTATTCTCCAAGCACAAGCCTTACCTTAAGCAGATTGCTTATGAAAGCCGGGTATTTCAAACCATGTTCAAGAGAAGCCGCTTCGATCCTCGTGATCCAGAGCTGAAAGCGTACAAATTACAAAATATGTTAAAAATAAACCTTTTGACCTGCTGCTCTGCTCACACTTAGTACATATAACATTTTCAGACTTGCAGTATCAAGTGCAAAATATACATGTACGATCTTCAGGATGTGAGCTTTTTCAGATCAAAGAGGGACTATGCTTACTTTAAAATCATAATTACACCCACCGGCTAAACATTTTGAGACAACCCACCAGTAGGGAAAATGGCTACTGCAGTTCTGCTCTTCACCCATTTTAATGTTTATACATAAAACATTTTGCTCTTTTACCGCTCTGAGGAATCTCTTCTTCTCTCTTCTGGCCTTTGTAGACTTCACAAAAGCTCTGCGAACGCTCCGTACAGCCAGCTTATAGCAGCGGTTCTTCCTTCCACGAAAATGCTGAAAGGAAACCAAGGTTCAGTTATCTTTAAGGCCATTAAACCCTTCAGAAATACCAACATATGCTCATTTGCTTACTCTTCACAATAAGGGTCACAAAATACTTCGCAAGTATCAGCTAAGCCTTCAGCTGGCATTTAATGAAAATATTCTTGCCTTCTTTTACAGCATGGGAAAGCTGGATATAAAAAATTTCAGTCCGTCAGGAGGGAGACAAAGCCAGGCCTCATCTGAGGCTGCAGATCCAGGGAAAAGACAACCAGCAAGATCACCTCCAGTGCTTTCAGCCAAGCCCTAAACTCACCTGTTTATACCCATTCCTGAGCTGCCCTCTCAGGTTTGTGAGTGTGGATTCAGGGATGGGACAGGAGCCTCTGATATGTCAAACCCTTGCAGTTGCTCAAGTAAACAGCATAAATACGTTTACTGGAACTGCCCCTGACACCCAGCTAATATGAAATGAGAAGGAGCCAGTGTTGTGCCGTCAGAGAAACAAACATCTACTACTGGCACTACAAGACCACAATATGGTCACTTAATTCAGCATTTTCTGCCTCAATATTACAGCATTATTTATTCACACCTATCCCCATGCTGTGATATGGTATGAAAAACCAGATGCCATTTATGACCTTGTCCTGGTTTGAGCAACACAAGACTAATTCCTCTTCCAATGTCTGGGAAAACCGCACTTTTAAAAGACTCCAGTGTTTGAATTTATGAAAATATTGATTTTACAGCCAGCTCTGGGGGGCGGGTTTCAAGGTCAAGATGGTTTTGAGCTCACCAGGTGGGGGGGACGAGGAGGAGCAAGACCCAGACACTTGACCCAAGTTGCCAACGGGGTTATTTCATACCACGAATGTCACATTCAGTATAAATCAGAGTTTGCTGAGGAGTTCTCTCTCTCTCTTTCTATGATGGCTGCGAACTCCTCTCCCCGGTGCCAGAGTCCTGAGCCCTTCCCTTCCCAAAGCCCCAGCGCTCGCAGGGTCCCACATGGGCTGTCCCTGCTGGGAGTGCACGGCTCCCTGGGATGGGATGGGGATGATCCTGGTGGATTTTATATTGGTATTGAGATCAACATTGGTTCTTTAGTGACATTAATTATTTAGCCTTGCTCAATTCAACCCTCGTGTTTCCTTGCTTTCTCCTGATTCCCCTTCCCGGGCGGGGAGAGGTCATCAGGTGACAGAATAATTGTCTAAACCACAATAAATTGTAGTGAGTTTCTCAAATGATATCCGGCCTCCGTCCCGCTGGCTGCCCGACCTCCCTCTGCGGGGGCCGGGGCCGGCGGACACCCTAACGGGGGGACGGGACAGGCCGCTGCCGCGCTCCCCGGGCCCGGACGAGCCCCTCCTGCGGGCACCGAGAGCGGGGGGACGGCGGGGGGCACTCACCCTCGCGTACTTCAGCACCTCCTGCACCCTCCAGAAGCGGTCGGTGAGGCGGCTGCGGATCCATCGCGGTGCGCTCAGCAGCACCATCCCCGCGTCCCCTCCCGCCGGCAGCGAGGGGCCTTTCCGGGGCGGGGACCGGCGGGGGCGGATCCGGGCCCCGCACCTTCCGCCGGGGCCTGGCGGCGGCCTGCACCGCCCCGGGGAACGGGGCTGAGCTCGGGGAGATGCTCCCGAACCTAAAATAAGAATCGCAGAACGGTTTGGGTGGGAAGGGACCTTAAAGATCATGCGAGTGTTTAGTTTGGAGAAGAGGAGGCTGAGGGGAGACCTCATTGCCCTCTACAGCTCCCTGAGAGGAGGGTGTAGAGAGGTGGGGGTTGGCCTCTTCTCCCAAGGGAATAACGACAGGAGCAGAGGAAATGGTCTGAAGTTGGGGCAGGGGAGGTTTAGATTAGATCTTGGGAAGAATTAATTTCCTGAGAGGGTGGTCAGGCCCTGGAACAGCCTGCCCAGGGGGGTGGTGGTGTCATCATCCCTGGAGGGATTGAAGAAACGTGTAGACATGGCACTTCAGGGCATGCTCTAGTGCC